>JAKTXL010000193.1:0-16197 GCA_030582535.1 Insectozyma bohioensis | reverse complement strand
AATTTAAATCAAATTAAAAACCAAACAAATGGTTGAACAAAATATACTTTTCTATACACATATAATAATAATAATATATTAAAATTAAACAGAAATTAATTAATTAATTAATTAATTAACATAAAAATAAATAAAAATAAATAAATAAATAAATAAATAAATAAATAAATAAATAAATAAATAAATAAAATACAAAAAAAAATAATCAGCACATTAAAACATTAACCACTAACCACTAACCACTAACCACTATTATTATATACTTTCTTCACCTAATTCAACTTTCATTTCATTTAAAATATCAATAATTCGAACTTTTCTTTGATCAGCAATTAAAGTAACTAATTCTAAAGCAATATCTTTTAATTCATTATATTTTTTTAATTGTTGAATATGTTTTTTAATAATTAATTCTGGTTTAATTGAAATAGAATTATTATTATTATTTGAATTATTTGAATTATTATTTGAATTATTTAGATTATTATTATTATTATTATTATTAATATTATTCTTTGAATTAATTATATCTGAATTATCTAATTCATAAATTAATTTTGAACATTGATTTTTAATATCATTTAAATTTTTTTCTTTAATTAATATTTTTTCTTTATCTAATTCTGATAATTGAGGGGATGTTGTTGTTGTTGTTGTTGTTGATGTTGTTGGATTATTTGAACGTGGTGTATTTTCTATTGTTATATTTGATAAGATATTTGAATCTTTTGTTGTATATAAATTATTATGATTGTTATTATTGTTATTATTGTTATTATTGTTGTTGTCTTGATTATTAATTGTAGTATTTGAAGTATCATCTATAGATAAAAAAGTAGTTGATGGATTAGTTTCAGATGATGAAGATGAAGGAATTGATGAATTAATAGTAGTTTCATTATTATTGTTGTTGTTGTTGTTGGTAGTAGTTGTTGTTGTTGTTGAATCTGATATGGATGTTTTGGTTGTCTGATCTCGAACAGTAGGCAATGTCATCATGATAATTAAACTAATCGAATGAAATTAAATGAAATTAAATTAAATTAAAAATTGTGTAGTATTTAAAGTAAGTTTGAAGGGGATCCAAGTTCTAATATATATAGTATAATATAATATAATATATGATCTAGTTGTGTTATAAGTTATATGATGATTATTAATAAATTAGTTAATAAAAAACAAATCCTAAAAAGAGAAAAGAAAAAGAAAAAAAAGAGTTAAAAATTGAATAAGAAAAATCAAAGAATATTTAAATAAAAATAAAAAGAAAAATAAAAAGAAAAAAAACATACAATAAAATGAAAAGAAAATAAAAGAAAATAAAATGAAAAACATCTTCAAATCAATACTTAAGAAAGGAAGATATATTATAACAGAGATTTCTATTACTATTTTAAGAAGAGGAAGAACAAGAAGATTGCAAATTACGTAGTTTTTTTACACTTTATTTTCTTTTATTTTATCTATTTCTTTCTTTCTTTGCTATTATTAATCTTATATCATCATTCATTCTTAAACTTAACAATATTATATTTACTTTTCATCTATTTATATTATATTATTTAGTTGTTAGTTGTTAGTTGTTTAGTTGTTAGTTAATTGTTTTATTTATTGTAACATCTAAAATTAAAATTAAAATTAAATTTTTCAATTTCATTTTCAATTTCATTTTCAATCTATAAAATAAGTCATATTACATATTACATATTACATATAAAATAAATTTTAAATTTTAAATTTAAAAAATTGACATGTTTTCTAACAAACCTCCAAACCCCCAAACCACTTCACTAATCAATCAATTGATTCTCCATGGATAATCTAATCTAATAATCTAATAATCTAATAATCTAATCTGCGTAATTGTATAAATTAAACTCCTACTCCTCCTCCCCAAATCTTAAAACCCTATTAAAAGGGGAAAGGGAAATGAAATCATGGTAGTATTTTGTAGTAGTAGTAGTATTTTTTTGGGTTTTTGTTTTTGCCACCTCCTTTTTAAAATTTTTAGTTACGTTTACTAAAAAACTTTTTTTCTTTTCTTTATTTCTTTATTATTTGGCTTATATATTATATATCTTATTTTTTTGGCTCGGATTTGATTGAATTAAACTTTTACTGGGGTGAGAGTGGGTGAGAGTGGGTTTAGTATATGTTTAATTGATTAAATAGTTAATAGATAGATATATTGATCAATTGAACCTTGGTTAATAGTAATAATAGTTGTCTATTAATTTTATAAATTTGACATAATTGTCAAACAAAGACAGCAATAAAAATAAAAATAAAAATAAAAAATAAAAAATATTTTAATTAAGCGCTATTTTTAATATTTTTAATATGGTGTATTATGACGTTGAAATAATACACAAAACCCAACACTACACTACTAAAATAATATATTATAATATATTATAATATATTATATTATATTATAGCCAATTCAAAGAAGAAGAGATGTGATTTAATATTTAGATGTTAAATTTAAAAGCCATCAATATAGTAGTATCGAGGTATTACATCGAATAAGTAGGTTATGATGATGGTCTGGTCTGGTCTCCCCCAATTTCTTTTTTTTACTCTGAACCCTTTCGTCAAATGTTGAAATATTCATATATTCATATTCACAATTTTTAGTTTAGTTTAGTAGGATACTAAAGATTGATATGTTTTATCCGATGGAATAATATAAAGAATGAGTTAGGTATATAATATAATATATATTTGATATTATGACATAAGAAGAAGAAAGAGAGTTAGACAATAGAAGAAAGCAATTAAAATATAGAACTGTCTATTGTTAATTTTTTTTTAGTTGTTGTTGTTGTATCGGTTTGTCTATTGTATTTTAGCTCTTTGTCTTTTTGTTTATTTGTTTATTGTATGTAATACTACATAAGACGATATATTCATAACATATTATTATATCATATCATAATTCTATTCTATTTGATTAAACATCAATATTCAACGTGTTATAAAGAAGTCAAAGAGTCTATCTTTTTTTGTTTTTTTGTATTTATTGTATTGTATTGACAAATTTACTAGAATAGTAAAATACGACATTGAAAATATTAACTTATTTATTTTATTTACTTTAGTAACATAGTAATACTAACCACCCAATATTAATATATTAATATTAAATTATATAATATATAATATATATTAATTAATTTCTCTCTATTATAAATAACCTATAAAAACCTATACCAAAAAAAAAACAAAATTATATATATATATATATATATATATGTATCTAAATATATCAAATATTTAAATTTAAATTGAATAAATAAATTAAATTAAATTAAACTACCATACTTGGTTAATTATTATTAAAAATAAAAATTACAAAAAAAATAAAATTAAAACATATCATATTTCATAAGTCATTATTATTATCATCATCATATTAATTAACTAATTCCCACGTTGTTGTAATTGCAATTGTTGTTGTTGTTGCAATTGTAATTGTTGTTGTTGTTGTTGTTGAAGTCTTAAAGATTGAGCTGGTGTAGGAGCAGCTGGTAAATCATTTCCATCAACATTATTATTATTATTATTATCATTATTATCATTTAAATAATCATAAACATTTTTAATTGAATTAGGTGAAATCTTATAACTATGAGTTTGTTGTTGAACTTGTTGTTGTTGAGAAGGACCTGAAGGTATACGTTTATGATTAAGATTATTATTGTTATTATTAGTTAATGGTTTTAAATATTGTTGATTTTGAGATCTAAATTGTAAAATATTTGAATCTAAATCATATTCACCACCAGATCTTGATCTTCTTGATTGATTATTTGATAATATTAAATCTGGATAAAATTGATCTGGATAAGGAGGTGGTGTACTACTAATTCTATATTTCTTTGAATTATTTCCATTAGGTTCATATATAATTGATGATGGTGGTGATATATTATTTAAATTTATATTTGTTGTTGTTGGTTGGGTTGGTAATAAATTAGGTGATGTTGGTAATGATTTTCTTTTTGGTAAATTAATTAAATTAATTGGATTGATATTATTATTATTATTAATTGGAGGAGTATTATTATTAGTAGTGGTACTATTGTTACTACTTCCATTACTTATTGATGAACTTCTTGATCTTGATTTTGAATTAATTGATGTAAATGATGATATTTTTCTTATACGTTTAGATTTTTTAGGAACAACTATTGGCTGTTGTTGTTGTTGAATTTGAATATCTGGAACTTGTTGAATTTTAGTGCTATTTGTTAATTCAATAAATATAAATCTTAAAATTGCCAAACATTTAGAAATATTATTAAAAATATTAAAAAATAATTGATTATTATTACTTTGGGAATTTGTTATTGGTAATAAATATCTTAAACCTAATTTATGAATTTGATAATTTAATTCTTTAAAATTTGGATTAATTTTATTACATATAGGATTTAAAAAATTTAATTCATAAAAACTCAAGTTCTTATTATTAGAAATAATTAAAGAATTTAAAAATTTTAAATTATTATTATATTCATCATAAAATAACCAAAATTTTAAAAAATTTGAAAATAAATTAATTATTATACTATTATTATTAAATAAATTATTATTTATAAATTGTAATATTATATAATATAACCAATAATTTAATAAAAATTGATAACTTGAAAATTTAAATTCAATTGATGAATCTAATAATTTTAATGTATATATAAAAGGTATTAAAGTTGTTAAAATATTTAATATAAAATCAATTAAATAAAACATTTATTTAAGAATGTATGGGTTGGGGAGATAAGATGGAAGGAATAAATAAAAAGAAAGAATATAAATTAAATTTAAATTTAAAAGTGGCAAAATGAATTACTTTTATAATTAATTATAGTTACAGATTTAATTGATATTATAAATATATTTTGATATGGAGGGTTTCATTTTCATCTTATTTTTTAATTATGTTTATTTTATATTTTATTATATTTTATATTCACTTGGTACTATTTTATTTTTTTATTTTTTATTTTTTTTTTTTGGCTGTCTCTTCTCTTTAGAACGGAGTCTAGGAAAATAATACACAAAATAAGATACCCCTTTATTTTATTTTATAATATAAATCCTTCTTCTCCTTCAATTACCAGATTCAACCGAATATTCAATTCAATTTTAAATGATTCAATTCAGTTAAATTCAATTACTTTACTCTTTTCAATTGAATTTTTCAACTTTCATACTTTAAAGTTAATCAGAGATAGTTAGATAGATAGATATAAAACTTAACCTTATTTAAGAAAAAAAATAAAATAATAATCATTCATTTTTTCTATTTCTATTTCTATTTCTTTCATTGTTTCTTTCTAGAAACAATAAACTATTAGAGAAGAAGAAGAAGAAGAAGAAGAAATTTAAAATATTATCATTGCAACAACACAACTACAACTACAAACACAACCTTAATAAGAATATATTTCTATTTATAATCATCATATTCATATTCATTTGAAGTTCTTACATTTCTTTCTGTTTCTGTTTCTCTTAAAACCCCCTTCTAAATCATCATCCCATCCGGATAAATTTTAGAGACTAAAAAAAAAAAAATAAAAATAGTCCAAGGTCTAAAACATTTATTGTTTGTTTTGTATCTATATTTGAAACAAAAAAATAAACCAAATGAACCAAATTGAGAGGAAATACCTCAAATTCAAATTCAAATTCAATGGGTTTGTGTATTCGTAAAGCTTAAAAATTTAAATTTAAATCAAAATGCCGTAACAAATTCTATTGAATTTGAATCTTAATATAAATCTAATTCTAACGTTTTACATTACATTATATTATATTATATTATATTATATTATACTTGGGATAAAAGGAGGAGCAAAGTTGCTTAAAAATAAAAATAAAAATATCAGATTTTTCTATTTACTAAATGACGTCAGGACAACCAAAAAAACAACCAACCAAAAAACAACCAACCAAAAAAAAAATCTCAATTTTCTTTGCTTCTTCTTTTCTCTTCTATTTTATGTTTTCTTACCAGGCTTAGAACAAACTTTAAATTTAAAGTCTAAGAACTTAGACTTAGACTTCTTTAGTTAGCTCTTCTCTTAGTTCTTAGCTCATGTATATATTTTGTGACATTCTATCGAACAATCAAACCGAAATTAACACCCTGTCTTGTCAAAATTTATATATATTCTGAGAAGAAGGTTCCATTTTTCAAATTCAAATTCTTATTCTTATTACCGATGTATTTTTCTAAACCTTGTTTGTTTGTTGTAGCAAAACAAAAAAAAAAAAAATTTATATATTAGAGACTAAAGTTTTTTAAATCAGAATACGTTGGTTGTATTTTCAATTTCATTTTGATTTTGATTTAAGATCAAGGTTTTCTTTGATTTTGATTTTTGAAATTCGTTGTTATTTATTGTTATACAATTGAAATGAAATGAGTCAACTTCATCCATCCATTTTTTGTTATTTTTTTGAAAAAAAATTCGAACTTTAAATTCTAAATACGATTATTTTCAATAAATTTGAATAAACGCCAATTCAAATTCAATTATTGAACTTTAAATTCTAAAGAGAATGGAATGACTACAGCCATTCCTATGTCTATCTCAGAGATAAAAATAGGCTCTCCAACGGAGACCATAGTATATTTTTTTCAAATATTTCAATTATCTATCTCTAACTTTCTCGTTGACGCTTTCTTTTAGAGGTTTCATATATTCATTTAATGATAATTGAAATATTTTTTTTCGTATTATGTTTTAATATCTCCGTTTTTTCAATTCTACGATCATTCATTTTTTAAAAAGCACAGGACAATCAATCTTTTAATCAATCTTTTAAATCGCGATAAGATAAACAACAGTACATCAAAGATAGAGAATAATTATGTTTGTTTGTTTGTTTATTTATTTATTTTTGTCTTTTTATGACAAACTTCTTGAATTCTAAGGATTAATCAACTACATTAAATAAAATAAAAAAATTTAAACTTATAGAGTCATTCTCCCAAAATAAACATAACCCACCACCCATCACCCATCACCACGTTTAAGTTTTAACTTTTTTTTTTTTTTTTTCTCGTTTCGTTTCTTTTCTATTTACAAAATAAACTAACTTAGTGGTGGTGGTTGCGAAAATTATAATTCTTTAAAAAACCCTACTTATCAAGAATATTTTTTTATCCACGTTGAATTGAATTGAATTGAATTGAGTTCAAATGCAAAAATAATATATATTATTATTATTATATAAATGTAATGTGTATGTAATAATTAATAAATAACTTAAATAATATTTTCTAATCAATAGAAAAATTCATGTATTTTTTTTTTTTTTTTTTGTTTTGTTTTAAGATTTACAATTTTGTAATCTTTCAGATAATCGATCTAATTTTAATCTAGTTAATCTAACCAATTCTTTTAATTCTTGTTCACTATATTTTTGTTTTAATTCTTCATCACTTAAACCATCAAATTCTTCACCAAAATTTCCAATAAATTCTAAATTTAATTTTCCTTCACTTCTATCATTTAACCAATTCCATATACCAACTTCTTCTTGTCTAATCATTCTTTTATTATTAAAATTTGTATTTATAGATGGTATAACTAAATATTCATTTGAATTAATTTTTATTCTTGATGTATAAACATTATTTGGTACAACTTCAAAAAAATTATTTGAATTTGATGATTTAAATAATTTATTAAATATTGTTATAAATAAAAAAAAATTTATTATAATTATTATCATACCAACAATTGTATTACTTAACATTGGTATTGGTAATAAATCTCCAATTGATTGAATTAAATTAAATATTTGTTCTTGAATAGATTTTGGTTTTTCAGGTTCTTGTTTTTTAGGTAAAATATCATCTTCTTCATCTTCATCATCTTTTTCTTTTTTAATAGTACCTTTTCTACTTCTTGATTTTTTCTTATTTGAAGTGGTTGTTGTTGATTTCTTTCCATTACCATGTTCCAACATTAAATTTATAGTTTCCAACATAGTTTTCATAGAATCTTTTTGTCCATCAATTGTACCTTTTTCAATAGCACCTTTAATCCAAGATTTCCCACTCCATTCAATTGATGTTATAACATAAATTTTTGTTTGATTTTTTTCTGCCCAACTTAAAAAAATTTTTGTTTTAACTTTAAATGAATTACCACTTGGTACATCTGGTGTTTGAGTAGTTTGTTCAACTTCATAATATTTATCAGGTTGATATTCAATTAATTTATCTTCCATTACACATTTTGTTTGTTTTGGTCCAATTGGTCCACTTAATGGTTTAATATATGTATAATGACGTTCTTTATGTTTTTCATCTAAACCTTTAATATCACCTTCTGTTATATCAAAATTTTTTTGTTCTTTTAATATACGAATAAATTTTGATGTATCTGATCCAAATAATATTAAAAATATTACACCTGGTGGTGCTTTTAAAATTTCTTCGGATATAAATGTTTCATTTGATGATTTAGAATATCCTGTTTCTGTTGGTCCATGAGTTTTAGGTCCAACAATTGGAAATCCTTTAAATGTATTATTATTATCTGTAGATTCTTTTTCATTACTTTCTGTTTCTTCATTTGATGATGATGCTTCATTATTTGTTTGTTGTTCATCATCTATTTGATCTTCATTATTATTATTATTATTATTATCTTCATCTATATGAGAATGATCTAAATCTTCATCTTCTAATGATGATGATGAACTAACATCATCTTCTTGTGATGTATAAGAAGCTCTTGAACCTGATCTTTTTCTTCTTTGTGAATTAGTTGTATGTAATTTATTTGGATCAATATCACTATTTTCTAATAAAACTCTATGCCAAACATTTGTAATTAAATCAAATGTTGTATCACGACTTAAAAATGTTGCAAATACATATCTTTGATGTAATGTTCTAATAATCATACCATTTGGAAATAATACAGCTGTAGATTTTTTTTCAATTTGTATAACTTCTTGTAAAGGTATCATAATATTTGTTACCCAACCTAAAATATTTGAATTAAAACATATATAATGATCACTTAAATACATTTTACCTTGAACTAAAATATCTTTTGATACAGCACAACTAAAATCATCAATTAATTTTTCATTTGGTGGTAATTTTTTAAATACATGATGAAATTCTCTATTTCTTTTCTTTGATGCATGACTAATTTTTTCAGAATAATCAATAACTTGATCTAAATCTTCATTTTCTGAACCTTCTGATAATATTCCCATTGATTCATAATCTTCATCATCTGGTGATTTCAGTTTTACATCACTAATACTTTTCATTTGATGTTCATCACCCCCTGCATTTGTACTTGCTATTGTACTATTATCAATTTGTGAAGTTCTACCTATAGATGTTGCTCTTTCTTGAATTGAATTTCCATTTAATGATCTACGATGAATTCTTTTTAAATCTGAACCACCATTTGTTGTATTTTTATTAAAATCTGGACTTAAAGTTCTTTTTGATTCAGGTAACATTCTTTCACTTGATTTTAAAGATGCTTGACGTGATGTAATATATGCTGATGTATTATTATTAGTAGAATCATCTTTAAATTGTTGTTCAAAATCTTGTAATGATAATTCTCCATTACCTAAAGTATTTAAAGGAGATTCTCTAATTGGTTCAAATTGAACATTTTGTGCACTTGGTACAGTATTTAAATCAGTTGATGTTCTACTATCTTCTTTTTTAATAATTTCTTCATCTAATTCATTAATTAATTTTGTATCTTCATGTTTAACAGCTCTTATTAAATTATCTAATCTATGAGAAAATGAATTATGTTCTTTCTTTTTATCATTTTCAATTTTATCTTTCTCTAATTTTTCTTTTTCTAATTTATCTTTATCTTTATTTTCATCTTGTGGTGTTGGTGATGCCATTCGATTTGCAGCTGCTGTTAATAATGATGATATAAATCCATTAGATTCTGATTTTGGTGGTGGAGGAGTAGATGTTGTTAATTCAGAAGTTGTAGTTGATGAAGTTGATGGAGGTACTAATTCTTGTGGTTGTTTACTACTACTGTTATTCATTGATGAATTTGATGAATTATTAACTGATGATTTTTTAGGTGTTGATAATAAATTTGATGAATCATTAGTTATAGTTTTTTCAGGATTTTTAATTATATCAATTGATATTGAAGGTTCACCATTTGATGAAGAAAATTCATTAGTTGGAGAAGGTAATCCATGATTAATTAAATTATTTGGATTTATAATAGTTGTTGTTTCAGGTGTTGGTTGATTAATATGTGGAATTCTTAAAGATCCTGTTCTTGAACGTCCATTAATTCCATTACCATTACCATTTCTTGATACTGGTGAAGTTGATCTAACTTTTGATGATGATCTACTTATTGATTGCATACTTTTTCTTGAATTTCTTTCAATTTTATTATTATTATTATGATGATTATGATGATTATTATTATTATCACTTTTTAAATCGTGTTTATCAAATATATGAAACGAAAGTCGATCACTACGTTTATGATTTGAATCGTGACTATTATGATGTTTATGATGTAGTAATCCTAAAGAAGAATTGGAATTATTATCACTATCACTAGTGGGTTTTTTCTTATGTAGCAAACCCATTGTTTCGCTTTTTTTTTTTTGGTTCTCAATTTCTCGTTTCTTTGTTCGTTTGGCTTTTTTTTGTTATTAATTAATTAATTAATTTAATTAATTTAAAAACTTTAATTGAATAGATATGAAATTGAACTTCAATTGATAATGGATGAAGAAGTTTTTAAAAAGATTTTTTGATTAAATGGAAATATAAAAAAAAAATATTAAAAATTTCTAGCTAATTTCACAGCAATTTTAGTTACAAAAATCAATTTAAAAATTTAATTTAAATTTACTTGCTTTGTTCTTCTATGCGAGAGACAGTGTGCTAGTATAAATTTCCGAACCATCCATTTTAATTCCAATTCTAATTCTAATTCTAATTCCAAATATTGAAGGTATCCCCTAGTTCCATTTTCGGTAAAAAGAAAATTTCCCGAGTCGTAAACCGTTGTTAATTGCATGGTAATTTTCTATTTTAGTCCTCATTCCATACATATATATTTCCATAATTATACTTATAGGGAAAGGAAAGAAAGAAAGAAGAATCGTTATTTTAGATTATTGGACCAATTTTATTTATTGTTTAATTTTTATTTTTTTGCAACTTTGTTTAAACTATAATATACAATACATTTTTTTATCAAACTAAGCCAAAAGATCATGTCTTGAGAATAGAAATTATAAACTTCTTCTTCAGATAAAATCAAGCTGGATAAAAAATTTCTATTGAAATTTAAATCTTTTTTTTTTTTTTCTTGGTACAATTTTTTTTTTTTAGTTGAAATTTTCACTTGTTTTAGCGGAAGAGGGAAGAAACGAAGGAACGAAGGAACGAAACTATCTTTATATTTTTCAAGAGAGTTTTAATTTGAGATCTAACTATTTAATTCTTAATATTTCTACTAGTATATTTTCTCTTTTGGTATCTAGATAATTCAAATATAAAAAGATGATGATACCCCCCCCTCCTTCCATTTTTTTTGCATCATGGTAATTTTTCATTCAATGATCATCTGTATTTGTAAGAAATTATCAAATCAAACAAACAAAAAAATAATAAACTACAAAAAAAACTCCGGTATCTCTCTCTTTCAAATTCAATATGGAAGGGTATAAATGATACATTAATTAACTGTTCTCTACTTTTTGATTCAAATTTATAAGATTTTTCCTTTCAATTTTGTAAATTTCAACTTATAATTAAAAGAATACTATATTAAATCTTACAATCATTCATTAATATATTCAGTTTATGCTTTGTTTTTTTTTTGTCAAATTGGTTATTTATTTAATGAAGTATTTATTTTAGAAATTATTATAGAAATTTGGGGTTTTATTACTGAATTCAATATCAAAAATCTATGTTTATAAATTTCGGCCGAATCTACTTTTTTTTTTTTTTTTTGTTTCTTCAATTATAATTGAATTAAATTGAATTATTCATTGCATGCGACTACCAATTGTACATTATAAATGTAGTTCCTCGGTTTGCAATAAAGATTGACAAACATACCTAATTAATAAATTTGAATAATATTCAATATCTAATTAATTTGGAAATTGAATTCTTATATAATTAATTAAGACGACTTCTTGTTTCATTTTTTTTTAGCTTTTGATTTTACTATTTTTCAATTGGATAAAACAACATGTCAAACAATCAAATCAAATCCATATAATATGCGCAAATAAATTAAATTTATTTTTTTTTTTTTTTTTGATAATTTATTAAATTTTTTCGTTTAAAAAATTGAAAAATTATATTCAATTTGAAAATTTCTAGAATTTATATTCACATGAAAGTTTTAATCATATTAAATTTTTGAGATGAGATAATATGACATATACATAGACGTTAAATTACTAGTTTACTAATTAGATCGATTTTATATGTCGGAAATTAATTTAGCCGAATATTTTGTTTTATTTCATTTCAATTCAATGAAATTGAGAGAGATATTTGAATATGAAAACTAGAAGATATTATATGAAATATATATATATAGGTATATATTATTCATCAAACGAAGATTGTATAAAAAAAAACAACATTTTTTTTTGTTTTAAACGGATATACTTAATTAAAATCAACTTTTTTTTTTTGTTAGCTTAGCATTTTTGTGTTATAAAAATAAAACTCTTATCTCTCTTTGAAAACTCTATTAGAAAAAAATAATATTAAAAAAAAAAAACTGTGGAAAAAATTAGGCAACGGGATAGAATTGAAATATATTTTTTAAAGTGGTTGTTCTTCTTCTTCAAATTAAAAGAACAAATAAAAAACCTTTAATTTTTATTTAATTTAATTGAAAATTGGATTTAATAAAGTTTTAACTTGATTAGTTAAACCTAAATTAGCATCATAATCAACACCAAAAACAGAAACTGAAGATTGACAATTAGTATGTTCAACAACAAAATTTTCTGAAGGTAAAGAACAATCACCATTATTACAAGCAGTAATAGCAGGCCAAACAGATTGTTGCCAAACAAAAGAATTTGAAGTTTTATTAAAAACTAAATCAGCTCCAGAAGCATATTGACCTGATAATCTAGTATAAATATATTTTGGATTAGTACAAGTTTCATTTTCATAACCAACTTTTGGGAAATTAACATTAAGACCAACACCTAATGGTAAAGTTCTTGGATTAGCACCTTGATTTTTAAATAATGAATCAACTAATTCAACAACTTTATTAGCATAAATAGTTGAAGGTTCTTTTGGATCATTTAAATCTAAAGCATCTTTAAAAAATGAATTATTTGAATTTGAACCTGAAAATGCAACACCTGGAATACCTCTATAAACAGCATTATAAGTAGCACCAATAGTACCTGAAATAGTATACATACCTGGTGATAAATTAGTACCTTCATTTGGACCAGAAACAACTAAATCAATTGAAATATTATTAAAATATTGTGGTAAAACATATTGTAAACCAAAAGCAACTGATGATGCAGGAGTACCATTAAAATACCAAATATGATCATCATCAGATTCATGACCCCAAGAAGGTGAACCAGCTGGTGGATAAGAAAATTCACCATTAGTTTGTAAAGTTGGACTAGTTGGAATATCAAATTTACCTGACCAACCTGATCTTTGAGAAACTGGAGCAACTAAGAAAACTGTATGATTAGCTTTTTTTAATTGATAATAAGTTGCTCTAATATTAGTTGATTGCCAACCATCATCATTGGTTAATAAAATATTTTTAGCTAAAGCAGCTGTTGATGATAATATTAATAAAGCAGTAGTTAAGAATTGCATCTTTTATTTATAGAAACTTCTTTGACGAATTATATAAGATTTTATAAAAAAAGAAAAAAAGAAAATTTTATATTTAAAACAAAGTTTTTTTTGAAAAATTTTCGATTGTATTTATATTGTTTTTTTTTTTTAAAAAAAAGTAAAAAAAATTCAAAAATTAAATTAAGGGATATTATTAAATTTAATTTTTAATTTACTTTTGTTATTATTTTTTTGAAAAATAAAATAAATATTTCATATATTTTTTTAAAATTAAAATTAAATTCCAATTGAAAAAAAAATAAAATCATATATAGATGCATGTTATGTTTTTTATTTAATTCTTGATATGCATTGTGTCTATTATATAATAATATAATTCTAAATTATTAATTCACAATCCCCATCACAAATTAAATTAAAATAACTGAATAAATTAAATTGTTGCAAATGCAAAATCCTGTATGTAGTATCTCTAAAAAATAAAAATAAAATAAAATAATAAATTTAACGGAATCTTACATAATCTTAATTTTGTTTTTTCTGTCTATCTTTTTTTTTTCTGCATCAATAAATAAATAAATATAATAGACAATATAAATTCAAAACGTGGGTACCTCTCTACCTATTTAACAATTTAAACTAAAAGGGATTGAACAAAACAAAAAAGTTAAGATGGAATTATGGTTAAATTAAAGAATTAGTTACTTCCAATTGAGTAAGACTTAACCTTTTTAATTTAATTTAATTTAAATTTCTTTTTATTTTATTTATTTACTTGATATTTTAGGTTTAATAACCTTTCATTATAAAACTTAACATGTACAAGTTTATACGAATTTGGGCTTTATGTTAAATTCTTAGGGGGGAGAGAGGAAATATTGGGAGTGACAGATTATATATATATAAGAGAAAAGAATGAATTTTCT
Organism: Insectozyma bohioensis; assembly: GCA_030582535.1. Classification (NCBI taxonomy): domain Eukaryota; kingdom Fungi; phylum Ascomycota; class Pichiomycetes; order Serinales; family Debaryomycetaceae; genus Insectozyma; species Insectozyma bohioensis. Next base: position 1,398 of record JAKTXL010000193.1, on the reverse strand, counting down.
GTCAATTGTGTCAAAAAAAGAAACTCTTGGGATGTAGTTAATTCTTGTCAATTTAGTTAGTACTGATTTTCTCAATTATAAATTGAAAATTGAATAAAATAATATTTTAAATAACGCCCCTATTCGCTAAGAAAAAAATAGAAATAAAAATTATTAAAATAAAGTCTAAGAAAGTAAGAAGTTAAGTTAAGTTGATATGTAGACCCATAAATGAAATAAATGAAATATGATTTTTTTTGTTTAAGGTTGTGAACCCGGAACAATGAATATTTGTATATTGTTTTTTTTTTATTGTTTTTGCTTCTTTTTATAACCTTAGACTGAAAGGGCACAACCTACAACACAACCATTAGTTTAATTTTGTACATATTCATATAATAGAAAACGGTAATTTATTTATCAAATCGGGTATCATTATTAAAACATATTATGATCTTTTTGTTTATTTTATTTTATTTTAACAATTAAAAAAAAAAAAATTATTTTAATAAAAATTAAAATGAATTATTGGTTTTGATCTCACAATTTCGGTTTGGGTCAATTCAATAAGAAAAATAAACACATTCACATTCACATTCACATATTCGACTGTTGTCAATTCAATTATTTTCTAATTCTAATTTTCAATTGGAGGGATATAATAATTAATTTAATTTCACAAATTATAAAAATGGAGTTAAAACAATTATTTTGTGAAATTGAAAAAAAAAAATAAAAAGATTTTAAATTTTTCAGGCCCACGAGTATTATTATAAATAATTGAATCATAATTTTAGTTTTAATTTTAGTGTTTTTTTATTTTATACAATTGGTTTAAGTTTAATATTAACTCATAATAATTTTTGTTTGAATCTAATTTGTTTTTTACGAAAAATAATAAAAAAAAACATAATTTATTATTAATTTTATTTTTTTTTAAAATTTTTTTTGCCAATTTAATCATAAACTTTTCTAAATCGAGATTTAATGTTTTATAGTTAAATCTTTCTTTTCTTTTGTTTCTTTTCTAAATATAAATCATAACAAACAAACAAACCAAGATCTGATTGATTTATGATGGATGATGAATATAATCCTTTTTTTTTTTATATTTTGCCTAACTTTCCCATGTCCCACGTTTTGCAGACCAACCAACCGAGTTGCAAAAAAAAAAAAAAAAAAATTAAAATAATTAATTTTTTGAATATTTTACCAAATACAAAAGGGTATTTTTATTTTATTAATTCAATTGATTTCAAGTTAGTAGATATATTAAAAATAGTAGAAACGCAATATAGAGATTATTATTAATGATGTTTGTTTGTTTGTTTGTTTTCTTTGTTCATTTATTATTGTATTCAATTCAAATTTAGTTTATTGTTGATGGTTTTTTTTTTTTTTTTTTTTTTTTTTTTTTTT
>JAKTXL010000192.1:0-16426 GCA_030582535.1 Insectozyma bohioensis | reverse complement strand
TGAAGTAATGATTTATTTCTTTCAATCAGTTAAAACTTCCCATTAGATTATTAATATGACAATTACTGTAATAGTTTTATGATACACCTTAAGAACCAAATTCTTGAATTATAAAATTTAAATTGTCACTATTCTTTAACTTCAAAACAAATTGTAGTAAATATTTTTCTTAAAACTGATGATTAATTTCAAATTATATCTTTTTAAAATTCATTGAACATTTCTTTTAACATATTTTCAGTCAATTTAGTGGATCTAATACTGAATTATAGCAACTTTTATGAACAGACTTACTTTTAACCACAGTATTGAATTAAACTTATCTTTTAATTTTGGATTCTTGTTATATATAAAATATACTATTTTCACTTCTGTAATTTCTTATAATCAATTATATTGAAACACTTCTAAACCACCTCAACTAGTTCAAATATAAATTGCTAAGCTTTGATACTCTTTATTATTTCAAATTCCTTTTATTAGTACTTGTAATAACTGTTTCTTTGGTCACCTTCATTTATTAAGTATTTAATTAATTTGATATCTCTCAATAAATTAATTCTATCTCGGGTTTTTCATCTTGTAACTTTCTTCTTATTCTTTACCAACTAGTAGTTTGAAAACTCCAATACTTTTAACCAAGTACTTATTCTTTGCTATGATAATTCTTAATATTTCAAACCCAAAATACTTAAACCAACACATATCAATCATTATTTTATTACCTTATCAATACCGTACTTTCAATCCTGAAAGCCATACCTTCTAAATTCTTTTGAATCAACAGTTGGTAACTTTAGGCTCATAACCTATTGAATCCCATTTTGTGAAGAAGACAAATGTCTTCATTGTGTCTTAATAATATAACGATATTTATACAATACAACAATATTCTTATAACATATATTTGATAATTTCTAAACTAAAAACTTTTTCAACAAATGTAGATATTACCTCTATTTATATAATTTGGTAATCTTCACATAGATCATACATTTGCCATCATAGACTAGTTAATACTAGTAACGAACTTCATAACATAGACTACAAACCTTCTAGTAAGTTCTTTCTTCCATAGACTAGAAACTTCTAGTAAGTTGAACTAAATCCGATAACTAGAATATTCTAGTCAGTTCAATACACGACATTACTATGAACTTATATCCGAGAACTAGAATCTTCTAGTCAGTTCCATAGACGACTTTCCTTTTTTATAGAGTGTCGTAACTCTTTTTCCTATATACAACATTTTCCTATATACAACGCTTGGATTACATAATATCACATATTATAATATCAATAAATTTAATTTAAATGGTTAGATAGGTTTAATGGGAAAGAAAAAGCAATGAAAAATAAATATTTTTAAGCCAGATAAAAATATAATATAATACAAATAATAAAAGTTAAAAGGCATTAAGTTAAAAAGTTAAATCCAGATAATCCTTTAAATCGTAAGGCAAGAAGAATAAAAATAAAATAAAATAAAATAAAATGAACGAACCCCAATGAAAAGTAAGAAACTAAAAAAGGAAAGAAAAGAAAAGAAATTAAGAAAAGGACTAAAAAATATATAAAAATCTAAGGCGAATTAGGCAAAATAATGGAATTTAGTTCCGGAACAAGAAAAAAAAAATAGGAGATATTAAAACAACAAACAGATGAAATGAAATTAAATTAAATGAAATGAAGATACAAGAAATAATAGTAGTGTTGTAACATCAACAGATTACCAATATCATAATTATAACTATTTTCAACATTAAAGAAAAGAAAATAAGAAAGGGAAAGAATATTTGTTAGTTAGTTGTTAATATAGTACTATTGTCAGTAGTACATCTGTAAGTTAAGTTAAGTTTAAGTAGTTGATTATGTAATTTCTTTTTCTTTTAGTTTAGTTTAGTTTTGCAATAAAGTTGTGTCGTTTAGTTAGTTAGTTTAGTTGTTCATAAGTTGTTCAGTTGTTCATCATAAAATGATTCAGAAAATAATATAAAATAGAAAATATAATAGAAAATAGAAAACATCTGGTGTGTGGATGTTTTTATATTTCTATTTTCTTAGTAAATTGAATTTATTTTTTTATCTTGTTTCTTTTTTTCTTTTTCTTCTTTTTATCATTAAAATCAAATTTTCATTTTTACTTTCATCTTAGTTTTCTTTTCTTTTCACAAGTTATATATATATATCTATTATATCTATCTATCTATTCATTCATATTATACTATCTACTACTCATCAATACTTAATATCAACCAAACTACCCATCTCATTTCATTCCATTTCATTTCATTCAGATTTCCATGATCTCATATCTCATTTTTACTTAAATTTATAATAGTTATCTCCAATCAAATTAAATTAAACTTAAATCTCCAAAAAAAAAATATATATATTAAAAAAATGGATTTACCACCAAATTCACCTTTATTTCCACCACTGCAATTGACTAATAATCAAACTAATCAATCATCCATATATATACCTCAATTACCTTTAAAACCAACTACTTCAACTTCTTCAATATTAGTTTATATTATCCCATCCGAATCAAATTTATTTGTTCAAGGTTTTGAAAGTCATGAATATTTAAATCGACCTCCAACTTTATTAAGAGGTTCATTATATATAAGAATTTTAAAACCAACTAAAATTAAATCAATTTCTTTAACTTTTAAAGGTATTCAAAGAACTGAATGGCCTGAAGGTATACCACCAAAAAGAAATCAATATAATGAAATTAATGATGTTATAACTCATACTTGGCCATTTTTTCAAGCTTCACAAAATTTAATAGCAAATAATGGTGCTGATTTTTATATTGAAAAAAATCATAATGATTTAAATGATTTAACTTCTATAAGATCAAATACTCCACCTCCAACATCATCAACAACAACAACAACTTCACAAAGTAATGATAATTTTTTTACAAGAAATTTATCTCCAAGTTTTATTAGAAGAAGTAAATCTCCTTCAATTTCTTCTTCTAATCAACAACCTGAATTTAATGATTTAAATTCTATTATATCTCCTTCAACAAATGAATCAAATAATATGTTTTTTGCACCTGGTGATTATATATATAATTTTGAACATCCTTTACCTTCTTCAATACCTGAAAGTTGTGATGTTACATTTGGTTCTACAAGTTATTATTTAGAATATACTATAACAAGACCTGGTACTTTTAAAACTAATTTAACAGGTAAATTACCTATAAATATTATTCGTACACCATCAGAATTAAATTTAGAAGAAAATGAATCTATTGTTATAACAAGAGATTGGGAAGATCAAATTAGATATGATATTGTTATAGGAGCAAAATCAGTTGTATTAGATCTGTATTTACCTTTAGCATTTAGATTTGTACCTTTATGGGGTAAAGTTGCATTACATAGAATTAGAATTTATATAACAGAAAATTTAGAATATTATTGTTGTAATAAAAAAGTTCATAGAATGGAACCTTCAAAAAAATATTTATTATTAGAACATAAAGCTAAAAAAGGTAGATCATTATTAAGTAAAAATCCTTATGATGAATCAAATGATGGTTTAGATGAATATGATGAAGATATTTTACCAAAAGAATTGGAATTTCAATTATATGTACCAAAAGAATTACAAGGGAAAGCAAATGCTCAAATTCATCCAGATACTTCATATGAAAATATTCAACTGCATCATTGGATTAAAATTTGTCTAAGAATTAGTAAAATAGATACTGAAAATAATAATAATAAAAGAAAACATTATGAAATTAGTATTGATTCTCCATTACATGTTTTATCACCATTAGCTGCTCATAGTAATACATTATTACCTGCTTATGATGATTTAGTAGTTCCACCACCTCCAATAGTTGATTCACCATTATCACCAGGTGTTGTACCAGTTGAACATACTAGTCATCATAATAATAATAACAATAATATTAGAGGAATGTTTAATAGATCAAGAAGTACAAGTTCAGGAACTTTAGATCATCCAGAAAGATCTTTAACACCAGTTGATTTTCATCATATTACATCACCAGAAGATGGAGTAGCAGAAAGAGATGCAGATATGCATTTAGAAGCAAATTTATATCAACCACAAGATGAAAATTCAATATCATTAATAAATTCTCCACAAGCTAAACCACATCCTGATTCATTTATAAAATCTCCTTTAATAAGTCCTATTCAACGTCCTATACATTTAATTAGAAAACCTTCTGTTAATCCACCACCATTTGGGGAAAATAATACTATTATAGCTGGAGCACCACCACCATCATATGAAGAAACAACAACCACCACCAATAGTAATAATGAAATAAGAATTGAAACAAATGATCGTCATTTAAAAATTGGTAGAAATGAATATCAACATTCTTTAAGTTTATCACCTTTAAGAATTGATGAACCATCTGATGGACCAAAAATATCTACAAGAAATAGTTTAAATGTTGAACCAAATACAACAGTAAGAGATTTATTAATTCAACAATTAAATGGATCTAAACATCATCATAAAGAAGAACCAATAAAAAAAGAGGAATCAATAAAAAAAGAAGAACCATCTCAACAAATTCCTCAAGTTCCAGTAAATCCTATTTCTATTCATAATTCAGAATCTACTTTATTACAAATTCCAAATAATGAAGAAGAAGAAGATATAGTTGATTTATCTCAATCACCAATCTTACCACCAAAATTATTAAATAGTCCAACAAGAAGTCCAAGACATTCAAGAAGTTCATCAATATCATCAATGACATCAGATTCACCAATTGATCAAACAATGCCATTATTAACATTATCACAAAGTTCTATAATAAATACTAATACCACCAATACTTATCGAAATCAATCAATTTCTTCTTCAATATATGATTTAAGTTATAGAAAATCAAGTATTAAACCAATTGGATTATTTGTTGATGATGAATCAGAAAATGATGTATTTAAATTAAATAATAGTTTACATCAATTAAGAAATCCAAGAATTAAAAAACATTATCAAGAAGAAGAACAAGAAATTAATGATGATCATGATCATGAACATGAACATAAAGATGTTTTAGATTTACCAAAAGAACAACCAAAACAAAGACAAAAAAGTTTTGGAGTTGTAAATAATTTTGAAACTGATGATTTAAATGAAGGTTCATCAGAAAGTTCATCAGAAAAAGAAAAAGAAATTCAAGAATTACCAGGATTTAAAATAGGTTATATAATTTAATAATATATATATATATATTTATATATTTATACTTTTTTCTTATTTATTTACTTAGTACCTTTAGTATCAATTAATTCACCATCTTTAGTTTGTTCTAAATCACCCAACCATTCATATAAAACACCTAAATCTCTATTAGCAATATCTTCACGTTCACAAGCTTTATCATACCAATGTTTACCAATATCACCTAAATATAAGAAACGATTATTAAATTTAGCAGAATCAGTAGCTAAAACAACATCTTTTCTAGTTAATTTAGTTATAAAACCACCTTTAAAACCAACATCAGCAGGTAAATTATTTTCAGGATAAACACCTTCAATTGGACAATTATCAACAGAAGCCCAAGATTTTCCAGTTGATACAGAAACTAATTTTGCATAATTTTGTAAATTTAATCCAAAAGATTTTGCCAATTGAAAAGAATCTGCAGTTGCTAAATTTGTTATAGCTAATAAATAATTATTTGATAATTTTGCTGCTAATCCTGTACCATGTTTTTTACCACATGGGAAAATATTTTTACCCATTTTATTTAATAATAAAATTAAATCTGGTGATACATCTTCTATTGAATCTCTACTCAACATAAATGATAATGTAGCTTTTCTTGCACCTGCAACACCACCTGATACAGGAGCATCAATAAAATCAAAACCTGGAATTTCCGATTGAACAAATTCATGAACTAATCTTGACGTTGGAATATCTATTGTTGAAGAATCAATAAATGTTGTATTTTTGGAATGACCATTTTTTTTATATGATGTAATTAATTCTTCTACAATTGATTTAACATGTTTACCTTCTGGTACCATAGTAATAATAAAATCCAATTGTTTTGATGGAATAGTTGTAAAATCATTTAATGATGATAATTCAATTAATTTATCTTTTTTTGAAGGATTTTCATTTATTACAGTTTCTTTAAATTTTTGAGTTGTTGTTGGTAATGTATCATATATATATAATTCATCATCTTGTAATAAATTATTATATACATGTCTTGCCATATGTTGACCCATTTGTCCTAAACCAATAAAACCATAATTTGTTAATAATTTTGAATTTGAAGAAAATTGACGTATTGAAGTTCTAAGCATATTTATTGATGTTTGTTGTTTAAGTAGAAAGTAGAAAGAAAGAAAGAAAAGAAAGAGAAAGATAAAGATAATTTTTTGAAAGTTGGAGAAATTGAATTGTTTAAATAGTGAAAAATTAATTAAATGAAGTTAAAGAAAGTGTCATTTTAAAATCGGCAATTCCTTTTCTCCAACCCCTCTTCTTTAAACTGTTGAATTGGAATATCCACTAGTTAATTATTTTATTTTGTTTTTTCATACAGCCAAAAAAATTTCACTTCTGTTTTCTAAGTGAATGTGATTTATTACCAGAAATAAACTAAACTAAAACTACAACTACAACTACAACCAAATATTGATCCAATTCAATTCATACCTTCAATGAAGAGAGTAAGTAATAACTAGGTGGATATTATGTATATTATTTATTATTCTTCTATATTAAAAGGTTAATTCCCCTCCAACCACCACAACAATCATAATTTAAATGCCATTTGGTTAAAACAGACAAAGAAAAAGACAAAGAAAAGAAAAGAATTTAATTGACAAGTCGACTGAGAAATGAAACAACCAAATTAGGTCGGACAAATTCAATTTCTCGACACTGTTATTCTTAGTTTGTATCTGTTTTGATTGTATAAAGTATAAAAAATCAATTGAAATATCTTAAATTCAATAAGGAAAGTATTAAAGTACTATGGTAGTGGTAGTGGTAGTGGTAGTGGTAGTGTATTGTAGTAGTCTATAGTTTATAGTTTAATCTGGGGTAATAAAATAGTAGAGATGTAAGACGACTTAAAATCATCAACCATACAAAATGTTTTATTTTAGATCTCGTTATCCATGGATAATTAGGAAACAACTAAACTAAACTCCACATACTACTCTAATTTAATTTAATTTAATTTAATACTTAAACTTAAACTAATCAACTCCACATAATAACCGGTAAACACAATATAATATACATTATAATCCCCAACAAACAAAACAAAACAATCAAAACAATCAATAACTTAATGACATTTATTTATTTCAAGAATCGGTCATTATTATAAGAATTGAAGTTATATATTATATCACTCAAAAAAAAAAATAATAATAATAATAATGGTACAAACATAATGTAATTTTACATTATCTATATAATTAATTGATTTCAATCTTCTTATTCTTCTTGTTTTAACTATTCATTCATTATATTTTCATTCTATTTCTATGTCAATTTTCATTTTCTTTTTTTCTGTTTTGTCCAACTACATTTTTCTTTTTTGTCAATCATTCAAAAATCTTTTTTTTTTTTGGGAAATTGGAACGCTACCTTATCTCTGATTATACTAGAAAAATTTCTCAAGATATTAAAAATAAGTTAAATACATTCAAAATCTTTTAATATCTTAGTTAAATTTCTATTATTTCATCAGAATTAGATGATGTTTCAAAAAAAAAAAGAATTGTTTTAGATCTATTTTAAACTTTTTTGTTTTGTATTTATGCTCCTTTTTTAGAATCTTAGATTTGTTTTTTTTTTTTTTTTCAGATTTGTTTCGAAGTTGTAAAGATAAATTATATCAAAAACTTTACTTATTATTGAATATATTTGTTTCATCTTTTCTTTGATTGTACTCCTTTCAATCCTATTTTCTAAATAATACTTCATATTAATTGTTTCTTATTTCAACTTAAAATGGTGGTTTTAAATTTCTAACTCTATTTAAACAATGTTGTTTCAAATAATCAAACTTTTTATTACTTAATTAAGTTGATTGAATAATGATATTTTAAAACAAACCAAAACTCTTAAATTACTTCCCCCTTCCCATTTCTCTATGTTTTTCAGTTCCAAATATTTTACTAGTACTCCAAAAATTATAAAAAGTCAATGATTTATCCCATAAATTAATACTAAGGTTTTTTTTTAAAAAAAAATAATAACGATCTATATTCTTAAAAAAGGAATAACACATATTAAAGACAATACAAAAAAAACATAAATGACTATCAACAAAACAAATAAAAAAATAATTAAGAAATCATTAACAAATCTTAGAAATAAAAAATGTTGTATAAAACAATCTTCTATTCAAAAAAAGAGACTTAGACTTAGACTTAGACTTATTAAAAAAAGGAAACAATATATTTTAAATAAAAAAAAAAATATATTTTATTTAATTAAATTAAAAATTATATTTAAAATTTCAATCATAATTACTTCAGAATTAATTAATATAACTTATTTTAAATTTGAAAGTCAAATTAAATCCTTATATATTGTAAAAAAATATAGAAAAAGTAACTTTCGTCTTAGTTAATTTTACTCAAATTTAAAATCGGTCATATTTTTATTATCTATCTATCTATATGTTTGAATTTATTGGTTTGGCTTTGTTGAAACTACTATTTAGTTTGATTATTTATTTGGTTTATTTGGTATTGGTTTAGTTTGGTTTTTAAATTAGTTCAACTTTCTAGCTTTTTTGATGCGTTTAAATATTTATTGCTGAATAATTGTAACAACTTTTATATATATATATATATATATATATGGCTATAGAGTGTATTTACTTTATTTATTTGTTAATAAATGTATTTTGCAATCTTTTTAATAATTGTCAATTCTGTGTAATTTTAAAAATCTTCCCGCCATACTTCGTTTCCTATTTAGGAAGTACGCGCGCCGAATTTAATTTAATTTAATTTAATTTGAATTGATCTCGCAAAAAACTTCTTTTTCTAATCTAGAAAAATTACCTGCAACGGAGAGAACGAAAACTAAAACGAAAACGAAAACGATAACGATACGGGGTTTGAAAATTTGAAAAATTTATCAAAAGTATTTAAATTAAACAATCTTTCTTTTCTTAATTTTATATATATAATTCTAGAATATCAATTAATTATGGTGGATTCAATATCTTCACAAACTCCAATTAAAACAACTTATAATTTACCAAAACCAAAACCAGCATATTATCCACATCCAGGATCACCAATATATGCAGATAAAAAATTATATGAAAGGATATCAAAAGCTTCCAAAACAAAAATTGAAACTCATATATGTGAACCACGTAATGGATTAGCTTTAAAAATTCCAGCTAAAACAATTTTTAGAATTACAACACCAAATGGTCCACAAGTTTGTGATTTAAATATTTGGAATTTTAATAATTCAAAAGAAAGATTTTGGGCAGCAAGAACAAGACAATTACATAGTGCTCATGTTTCAACTTATGATCGATTATGGTCAAATTTACCATATTTAAGACCTTTAGTTACTATAACAAATGATAGTTTATCTGGTAGACATGATGAATGGGGTGGTAGAATTCATGATACTTTAGGTACAAGATGTGATCCTTATGTTGATAAATTAATTAGTGGAGAAGATAATAATAATCATTGTCATTCAAATTTATTACGTAGTATAATACCATTTGGTTTAAATGAATTTGATATTCATGATGTTTTAAATGTTTTTCAAATTACTGGTTTAAATGAATTTGATCAATATTTTATGGAAACTTGTCCTTCAACATCCAAAGATTTTTTTGAATTATTTGCTGAACAAGATTTATTAATTGCTATAAGTGCTTGTCCTGGTGGTGATTTATCTCAATGGGAATGGGGTGAAAATGAAAATGAACAAGAAGAAGGAAATAATAATAAAAGTAATATGATTGATTGTTGTCGTCCTTTAGGTATTGAAATTTATAAATTAGATAATGAAGATGAAATTTTAAAAGATTGGAAACCTCCTCAAATTGTTAATTATATTGGAAATCATGGTCTATAAATATATGTTCTATATACTTCCATCTATAGATTTTCCTATCCAATCACTTATATCATCATTTAATATATATCCAGCTATATTACTACCAATATATTTTAAATCATTTTCTTTAATATAATTTTTTAAAATTTTAAAAAATTTTTCTTCAATTTCAAAATTATTAATTTCAAAAGATTTTAATAAACCTTTATCAATAAAAAATTTAATTTTAAAATTATATTTTTTATTAATTAATATATGTTCAAATTTTGGTGTATGACCAAAAATCCATGACCAATTTTTTAAATCATTTGAAATTTTATAAATTTCATTTGGTAATTTAATTGATTTATCAATTTTTATAATTTTTAAATTTTTTAAATTTAATGATGATGATGATGATGATGAAAAATCTTTTAATCCAAACATTTCATTAAATTCATCAATTTCATTTTGATCATTATCTTCATTATTATTATGTTCTTCTTCTTCTTCAATAATTCCATATTGATTTTTAAATTCATTACTTATTATATTTATAAATTTATCTTTATCAAATTCTAAATTTGTAACTTTACTTTTAACAGAAGGTATTGAAAATTTTGAATCAATAAATCCTAATTCATCATCATTTCTTGATAATAATTTTTTTAAAATATTTAATTTCAGATTTAATAACATTGTACCATGATGATAACTTTTACCTTTTGATAATTTATAAGCTGAACCACTAATTTTAAAATTATCTATTAATGTTATAATATCACCTCTTTCATTTAATTTAATTTTTTTATTTGAATATTTATTAATTGATTCAATAATTAATTTATTAAATTTTAATCTATCAAAATTTTGTTTTGTTGTCATAAATGAATAATTTAAATTACCTAAATCATGAACAACTGTACCTCCACCACTTTTTCTACGTAATATTGGTAAATTTAAAGAATTTAATAATGGTAAATTTACTTCATTCCATGGATTTTGATTCTTACCAATTACTACACATGGTGAATTTATATAAAATATTAATCTATTATAATTTATTTCGGAATTATTATTATTAGATGATGATGATGATGATGATGGTGGTAATGGCATTGAATTATATATATAATCTTCAATAGCTAAATTTAAAAATGGATCTTCATATGATGATATAAATATAATAGGTTCTTTTAAATTTGAAAAATCTTCTAATTTATATTCTATAGGTTCTATATGTTCTATAGGTTCTATATTGTCTTTTTGAAATTGTTGTTTTAAATTTGGAATATCCTGTAATTGTTGTTGTTGTTGTTTATATTTAATTATTTCAGGAGATTCTTTATAATATTGAAAATCACTTAAATTTAAATCATCTAAATTACTTTCAGTAAGATCATCTTGAAAAGGAATTTGAATTGAATATTTTCTTCTTGATATAATTCGTAGTGAATTAACTAATCTTGTTAATTTATTCATTAATCTTTAACCAAAGATATAAATAAAAATTCTCATCATCGATTGAAAAAAAAAAAAATAAAAAATAAAATAAAATAAATTATAACCAAATTAAACAATAATGACAACTACTAATAATAATGAACTAGAGAAACATTTACTTACACGATGTTATGATTCAAATTCAAGAATTATCGAATTATTAGAATCAAGATATTCAAATAATGGAGAACAAAAACCAAATATATTGATGAAACAAACTTCAAAAATTAAAAAAAAAAAATCCACCCCAACTATAAAATCAGAATCAAGGAAATTATCAACACGTAAAGAATTAAAAGAATATTTTAATAAAACATTAAATAATCAAAAAAAATTAATTAAAAAAATTCAAAATTATAAAAAATCAAATAATACGGAAACATCATCATCATCATCATTTCCAATTGATAAATATTTAAATTTTTATAAAATTCCAAAATTTGAAGAATTTTTAAAATTAAATGAATTATGGCAAATTTATATTCAAAATTTATTATTTAAAGATTCTACATCAATATTACAACAACCTATAAATAATTCATTATCAAAATTAGTTAGTGCTGATTTTAATGGATGTTTAATAACAGTTTTACAATCAAGAAATTTAAATGTTGTTGGTATTAGAGGTATAATTGTTTGGGATACTCAACATTCATTTATTATTGTAGTACCAAGAAATCAAGATTCAAAAGAATGGTCAATAAATAAAATTAATTTTAATTCAAATGAAATGATTGGTGGTTTTAAAATTATACCTAAAAAACATACAATATTTGGATTTGAAGTTATTATACCTAATACTCAAGATAATGATGTTTTAGAATTTACTTTAATTGGTTCAAGATTTGAATTTAGATCAATTGATAGATCTGGTAAAAAATTTAAAAATCATTCTATTGATAATATTCTATAATAATAAAGAATTTTTTAAATTATTTAATTGTAATAATAATATTTCATTATTTGAATTAATTGAAATTAAATTTTCAATTTGTTGTTTTAAAATTGTAGGATCATCTTCTTTATTTTTATTCAGTAATAGATAATTTATTTGTTGAATAATTTCTTGTTTATTTTCTGGCTCTTCTGGATCTTCTAGTTCTTCATCTCTTAATACATTCATACTTGAATTATCTGGAATATCTTCTTCTTGATTAAAATTTTTTAAAACTTGATTAAATTCTCCTTCAAATTTAGAATTTTCATTAATTATAAAATTTGATAAATCATTTAATACATCATCAATATAATTTTCATCTAATTCTTTAATTTCTTCAATTTCTTCATAAATTTTAAATCCTGATAAATTATTATTTGATTTTTTATTAGATGATGATTCTAATTTTGGTTTAATTTTTGATAAATCAACTAATGTATTACTTAATTTAATTAATTCATAATAATTATCATATATAATTGATTTTTTAGCTTGATTAGATGATGATAATTCAGATGTTATTTTATTTCTTAATCTTAATATATCAACAATAGATGATTCATTTATAAATTTATTTAATTCTTCTGAATTTGAAATATCAATTTCTTTTAAAATTTTTTCATCATCTTCTTTAATAATTTCTTTTGATTCATTATCATCTCTCTCTGGTTTTTCTCCATTTTCTTCTTCTTCATTTTTTAAATGATAAAAATCGTGTAATGCTTTTCTTCTTGATGATATTTTTCTAGTTTTATTATTAATTCCATTTTCAATATTTGGTGATTGGATATTATTATTATTATTATTATTACTTAATATTGGTGAATTGGGTATTATAGGTGATGAAACTCTCAGATTACTTGCATTATTCGATGATGGTTTCTTATATGATAATATTGGTGTTGGGGTTGGTGTTGATGTTGTAGATGATGTTCCTGACATTTTGAACTTTGTTGGTGTTGATTGATCTTTATATTAATTTTTTTTTTCCCAGTTTTTTTTTTTTGGTTGTCTATTTTGTTAATCAAAAAAGTGGATGTGCTACCAGTTGATGTTTTTTTAATTATTTGCAGAGTTGCTAATTATATCATATATATATTAAGAAGAGATACACGTATATAGCAGGTTCTAAATAGCATTGCAAACAAGATTAATATTCCATTTCTAAATTTCTATCTTTACATTCAGTTTGTTGAATGTGACAGTTATCAATTTTAGGAATTTCTAATTTAGATTTCAGACCAACTTCTAATCTAATAAGATTTTTTAAAGATTGTAAATTACTATTTTTAAAAGATTTAAAATCAGGACCAATAATTGTAATAAATTTTGTATTTTCAGGAAATTTAAAATTTTCTAAACTTTCTAAATTTGTTTTTTCTATATGAATACAATATAAAGTTGATGGAATTTTAAATTCAATTTTTTTTTCATAAAAATCTACTTTTTTTAATTCTAATTTTGCTAAGTTTTTTGGCAATTTCCAATATTTTGGGATAACTAAATTTGAACAAATTTTTAATTCAACTATTGAATCATGTAAAACTAATTGATTAAGAACTGTGTAAACTAAATATTCTTCAACAATAGTATTAATACTAAGTTTTTCTACGTTTGGAATAATATTGGGAATCTTTGCGAAATCTAAACTTAATGTTTTTAATCTAATTAAACTCTCAAAATTAAAATCAATCGAAAAGCAAAATTTACTACTCAAATGCTCTAACCATACCGGTAATTCGATCTTACTTGATAAAGTATCAAATGGAAAATGGCCACAACTTCCTGCTCCAAGAGTTTTTAATTTATTCATTTTTAATAATAATTTTTGTAATTTTCTAAAAGAATCCGTTTGCACATTAGCAAAGACAAATTTAATTAAATTACTTGGAATTTTTTCTTTATCTCTAATATCTCTATCAATTCTAACAATAAATGTTGTTAATTCTTCCAAATTATCAGGTAAATATTTAAAATTATCAATATCGAAATTATCAATGCGTAATATTTTTAAATTTTTGAAATCTCTTAAATTAAGCAGAATTGAAAAACAACCAAATTCTGTTAAAGTATCTGGCAAAAATTGAGTAGGATTATACAGAACCGATTTGTTACCTACTGAAATTGTTTTATCAAATACTATTTTTCCAAGTGTAAATTTTTGTTTCCGTAAATAGGAATAGAAATTGATTTCATCAAACATTGTATCAAATTCAAGAATAGATTTACGAAATACCGGATCTTTATTATAATCAGTGATTTGTTTTTCTTCTTGATAAGTGAATCTAATATATTTTGGAATCAAATTATAAATCTTTACAAATTCAATTAAACTCTTTAAATCAGGGAAAACAAATGAATCAAAATCTTCTTGATATGAATCTTTATAATAATAACTCAAAATTGATGAATTCTTATATTCTTGGATTTCATTAGCAACATTTTTACTGATAAATGCTTTATTGAAATTTACATATTTACTAAATCTTGGAATTAAAACTTGATGAACAATTGAAGGTAAATAATTCCAAATCTTTACCATTATTTGAGGATATTTATTTAATTTACTTAATAAATCGAATATATTAATATCAGATTGAATCATGATGATGATTAGAATGGATTTGATAAAAGAAAGTTGATGTTGTATAAAAGAAGAAAGTGATAGATCACACTCAAAATATTTGCAACCCACCAAAAAATGAAAGAGAGAGAAAAAAACTATACACCAAACTTTTACCATACAGACAACCAACTATATATATTACTAAAGAACATATAAAAACATATATATTTCAATTGTCTTTATGAAGATAATAGTAATCGAGATAAAATATACGATTTATATATTAAAATCGCTTATTCAATTATATGTATTTTTATATAGATCATCTACTTTCATAATCTATTCTTGAACTCTCTCTAAAGATGACTACTAATAATATTTGTTAATAAATCTCATTTTATAGCTTTCTTTAAAGTCTATAGTTACATGAAATTATCAAATTTTAAACAACATTAAGTTTTTCTTTATATAATTTTGATTAATACTTTGATTAGTCATTATACTATTATCATTAGTATCAGATTTTCTATTTGAATATTTTAAAATTTTAACTTTAATTTAATTCTTCAAAAGCATTTTTATTAGTAAACTTTAAAAATTAAAAGATCGAAATATATCTAAATATAAATTATTCTTTGAAATTATTCTTATATGGTCTAAAATCTACCATATTGGAATTTAAAATTTTGATGTAAAAAATAGGTAAAAAATAGCAATATAAATTGAATTTACATTATTGAATAATAATTATGAGATTTATATTCTTCTAAAATATCGAAGATACCACCGTATCTAGCTTGAAGATCTAATGAAGTATACCTGAAAAATAAATCATTTACAATTACATGATTCAATATTATTTTAATAATAGATCTCCTAAGTATGATCTTTTGGTGCTAGTTAACCAACATTTCTTGGATTCAAATTATTAATTAATATAATACAAATTACCTCTTGATATTTTAATATATTATCAACAGAATTAAAAATATTTTGTTTTTTGGGTATAAAAAGTTGTTAAAAAAAGGGTTTAAAGTTAGGTTATATATAAATTTATAAAAATTCAAGTAAAGAAGATGGTGGTATTTTTATTAAATAATCATTTAGTTTATTATATATATTTAAATAATCAGATTGAAATGAAAAGTATATATATATATATATATATTATCTGTTTTAATAAAGTTTAAAATAGATGAATTTATGAGCTTAAATTATTTTGCATCTCAAAAAAAGTGTATACGCATTTTTTAAGAGGTTTTTTTTTTTTTCTATTTTATTTGTGTTGTTGCAATAAATTCACATCTAAGATATTTACAACTTTTTTATCAATCAATCAATCAATC
>JAKTXL010000191.1:0-16646 GCA_030582535.1 Insectozyma bohioensis | reverse complement strand
ACCAATATGTGATTTATTAATTACAATTTTTAAATTAAATAATCTGAAAAGTTGGTTAAGAGGTAGAGCATTAATTGTAATATTACAACAAATATTAGGTACAACAGTTGAAAAAAAAGTTTATGAAATTTTTAATCAATTTAAACAAGAAGAAAATTTAGTAGATTTATTAATTAATTTAAAAAATATATTATTTCCACATGGGAAATTTAAAGATCCTCCAATTCAAAGAAGTTTTATACAACAATCAAATACAAGAAAAGAATCAAAAATTTTATTAGATATATTTATGATTGAAATTTGTTCAAAAATTTTTGGTTATAATAATACATTATATGCTACTAATAGATTATTTAGAATGATTCAAAATGATTATTTAAATAAAAATTTATTATTTGAAATATTTGATGAAATTTTAAATGAATTATTTCCAGAATTAAATAATAATAGTTTATAGAGAATAGAAAAAATATTTATTTTATTCTAATGATGTAGATGTAGTTAATTCCATAATCTTGTGATAATTTAATTGTTTCTTTTGATGTTGTTGGATTTAATTATTGTTTAATTCTGATGTAACATACAAAGTACAATCAATCAATAAATTTCGATCTTTTTCGCAACTTTATATTTGTAATTAGTTTTTTATTTAAAAAATCATAAAGATGATATGATATTACTAGTAGTTGAAAAAATATTCTAATATTGAAACTATCAAAAAATATTCAGAATAAGTAATAATTTAGAAAAGTAGTAACAAGATAACAAAGTTACATATATATATGACATATATTTTACTTTGATTTTTGAAACAAACCCTGTAATATTAACCTTTCTATCACATAAGATAAACAATGTATAACGGTAAATCAATTGATATACAACAAATTCATAAAAAAATACTAAATTTTTTTTTTTTTCCGATATAACACTGTAAATTAAATTACTAAATTTATTTAAATTAAGGTAGCGTATGGTAGTTGTTCGTATTTTTATTGTATAGAAAAAGGGGAGAAATACAGTAAAAAAAAACATATATAAACATAAAAAAAAGTTTTAAAATTTTTAATTTTTAAACAACCATGTTTTTTCCTAATTTTTAATTAAGTTATGTTCTAAGTTGATTTTTTTTGGATAATATATCTCAAGTAATAGAAACTTGGATATTACAAGTTCTATCTTTATAAGGTACTTTTTATTATTTTATAATTGAAGAAGAAGGATCAAAATTCCGAATTTGATAAAAATTTATCAGATTTTGTAATTGTTATTACAACACCATTTTATCCAGCTTATGTTTCAAGAGAAAGATTTTCAAAAGGGATAAAATTAAAAACTTGTATTAGTGCAGGTGCTTGATCAGATCATGTTGATTTAGATACTGCTAATCAGAAAGGTATATCAGTTTGAGAAGTTACTGGATTAAATGTTCAATCAGTTGCTGAACATGGTATTATGACTATATTAGAAATTATAATTCTGGTCATTATCAAACTACTCATGGTAGTTGCGAAGTTGCAAAAGTTATTGAACATAAATTTGATCTTGAAGGTAAAACAATTGCTGCATTTGGAGTAGGTAGAACATTGGTTATAGAATTTTAGAAAGATTAATTGTTTTTAATTCAAAAAAATTATTATATTATGATTATCAAGAAGTACCAGAAACTGCAATTAAAAAATTAAATGATGCTTGTAATATATTTAATGGTATTGACAATATAATTGAAAGAGTTGAAAATTTAAAAGATTTAGTTTCTCAATCTGATATGGTTACTATTAATGCTCCATTATATGAAGGTGTATTTGATAAAGAATTAATTTCAAAAATGAAAAAAGGTGCTTATTTAGTCAATAAAGCTAGAGGAGCAATTTATAAAGATTAAAATTTTTTTTGTAAGATTAAGAGAAATGCTTTCTGATTTTTTCTTATTTTTTATTTTTAAACTATGTCTTCTATTTATTTTGGATATCAATTATTAAAATAAAAAATCCCTTCGATATTTTTAAAATATATTCATTATACCAATTATATATATAATAAAAAATGCCAATAAATATAAAAAAACAAAAAAACAAAAAAACATGTATAATTGAGTTGCAAAGTATATAAAAAATATGAATAATAAATAAAAAAACAATATTAACATTAAACCCATAAGAACAACCTATACTTCATTATCTGTTTCTTTGATTAGTTTATTATGTAACTTTTTTTTCTTCTTTTTTTTTCTTTTCGTTATAATCATCATGATTCCAATAATAAATTCATGTATTTATTTATTTATTTATGAACTTAATTCTTCTTTTCTTTGTAATTTTAATTGTTTTAATTCATTTTGTCTTCTAATAAAATCCAAATTTTCACATTCTTCCCAAGAATGTTTATCATGATGACAATCAATTGAAGAATTTGCACTTTTTCTAATAAGACAAGTTTGATATAATGCAAAATAAGCTGCACATCTATCTCTCCATTTTAATGGAACTTTATATTTTTGACAATCATCTTCAGAAACTATTATATAAAAGTTAGTAAAACAAAATTAATTCTCTCAACTATAATGTTATATGATTTGGATATTAATACTTACGAAGTGGTGGAAATTCAGTAACTGACATCGTATTATTATTAATTTAATATTTATATATGTATGTGAATGAATAGATGGATGGATGCTATAGATGGATCAATTATGTATGAATATGAAATTATTTTTTTGAAGAATTCAATTAATTGGTTCAGATGTTTGAATTTTTTTTTCTTTTTTCTTTTTTCTTTTTTCTTTTTCTTCTTGTTTTTTTCACTTCACTTTGTAGTTGATAATTATCTAACAGAGAGAGAGAGAGAGTGCGCTACTTTCTTTTTGTTTTCTAGTAACCAATAAAATTGTTTGCAAAGTCATAAGTTATATACAGGAGCTAAGCTTACTATTGTTAATTAAACTATCAAATATCAAATCGATATATCAAATCGATATATCAAATCAATATATCAAAAACTAAGCTTTGAAAAGTTAAATATTGATTCAAAAATAATATTATAAAACATTTCCAATCAAATCTCATTCAACTTTTCATTTCTGTTCAGTTCTTTTGTCTCTCTTCTTTGTTGTTAAATTAATCATATTTTTCAAAATTTATATATATTAAAATAATAATAATAAATATAACTTATTATAAAAAAAAATAAACTAACTTGTATATGCGTAAACTGAAAATGATGAACCTTTTCATTATTTGTAATTTTATTTTAAATTGGTTCATTTAATAATAAGTATCATAAAATGCAAATAATATCAAAATATTAAATACTCTTTTCCACCTTCTTTTCTATTCTTTAATCATAATTTCATACCTCCCTTAACTTTTTGTTCTCTAATAATTTTTTTTTAAAAACTTCTATAACTTTCTTTCTTTTGTTCCTAATGATGTTGTTGTTTAGTCAGACTTTCTAATCTTTGTTTTAATGCAATATATTGACATTTATAAAATTCATCTTTAGTTTTATTACAAAATGATGTACCTTTATCTAAACATTTATAATAATTAATTAAATGAGCAGCACATTTATCTCTATGAAAAAATGGTACATTATTATCATCTAATTCTTGTTGAGATGCTAGATTAAAAAGTTAGTATTAACTTGATTCTAAAATTATTATGTTATTTTCATTTTTGTTTTTGTTTTTCAAAACTTACGAATTGGTGGATATTCATATTTTTCTTCTTGATGATGACCCATATTATAGTAGTTTTTATTTAATTTTAAAGAAGTTATTTTTCTAAATATTCGATTTTTTTTTTTCCTTTGGTTTTTTGTTTGGTTCAAAATTTTGAAAAATAGAGTTAAAAAAAGTAGTGCAATTGAATTTTTTTATAGTATTCGCTACCAGTTGCTTTGAAATAAGCTAAAAAATTTGTTATAAAACCATTTTTACAATGGATCCTGAATATCTCAAAAACAAAGAGTTTATTTTCAATCTTGGTTAATTATTCAAACTAAACTATAATGATATAAAACTCTATGATATAAAACTAGAGTTTTATACCATTTTTGAATTACATTTGTTTTAATTTTGGTAGTAAAAATCTATATGAATTTTATATATTAATCGCATATAATAAATCTTAAAATTTATTCAGAGATGAGAGGTTAAGTCATGTATAATACTAATATTGAAACTAATATTAAAAATATTTGTTTGATTAGTTCTGTAATCATCAAAAGAAGAAAATATAAACAAAGACATTGATGAATCTCATTAAATAATATGACTGTGATAATCTAATGAAGCAATTATTTCAATTGAAGAACTTACATTAGTCCAGTAATTTCTATAATATGATCTTCTATACTATTTTATCCTTTTTTAAGATTTGAACAGAGATGTTTTGATGAACTCTTACATGCAAACAATATAGAGTGTATGAAGAAGGGGAAAAATTTGGTCTTTGGGCTTAAAACCTCGACGCGTATACAAAATATATAAAAAAAAAAAAATCTGTGTTGCCAAAAAGGAGGATGTATAAACCAACTCCATTCAAACCACCTAGATTATTAAAAGATCCTCAAAATGTTGTTGTTATTAAAAAAGATCCTATAAATGTTAAAACTTTAAAACATAAATTACCTGAAGAAATTAAACCAATTAAAAAATCAAAAGTTTCTAAATATCTTGTTCAATGGAGAAAGAAAACTTTAAAAAAAAATAAAACTTGGGATGGTGATGGATATATAATAATAAATAATTTAGAAATTATTTTTAAAAATAGTGATGATAAAGTTATGGGTAAGAAATCTTTTACGATATTACCAAATTTTAATGAAATAATTTCAATTGGTATTTATGAATTAGAAATTGATGAACTACAAGATACTTCAAATTCTTCACAAAATACTTCACAAAAAAGTACTTCAATTCCTTCAAATTCTATAAGTACTTCTTCTTCATTTAAAAAAGTTGCTCCAAGTGTTGAACCTATTAAAACTCCATTATATCCAAATTCAATATCTTTAGATAATTTTGTCAATATTGATCCAATTTTAGCTAATAAATTAAGACCTCATCAAATTGAAGGTGTTAAATTTTTATATGAATGTTTATTAGGTTTAAGAGATTTTAAGGGTAATGGATGTTTATTAGCTGATGAAATGGGTTTAGGTAAAACTTTAATGACAATAACTACAATTTGGACATTATTAAAACAAAATCCAAATCCAAAACAAAAAAAACCTTTAATTAATAAAATACTTATTATATGTCCAGTAACTTTAATTAATAATTGGAAATCCGAATTTAAAAAATGGTTAAATAATAAAGTTAGTATACTTACAAATCCTGAAAAACAAGATATTATAAATTTTGGTAAATTAAATGTTTATAAAATTTTAATTATAAATTATGAAAAAATAACTACAAATTTAAATGAATTATTAGATATAAATTTTGATTTATTAGTATGTGATGAAGGTCATAGATTAAAAAATAATTCATCAAAAGTTTTAAATAATTTAATTAAATTAAATATACCTAAAAAAATTATATTAACAGGAACTCCAATTCAAAATGAATTAATTGAATTTCATACATTAATTTCATTTTTAAATCCTGGAATATTACCAGATTTAAAAAATTTTCAAAAAAAATTTATAAATCCAATTAATCGTTCAAGAGATATAAATTGTTTTGATTTAGAAATTAAAGAAATTGGTGAAAAATTATCTGAAGAATTAATTAATTTAACATCAAAATTTATACTTCGAAGAACTCAATCTATATTAGAAAATTATTTAACTCCAAAAACTGATATATTAATATTTGTACCACCAACAAAACAACAATTAAATTTATTTAAAATTATTCCTACTAACAAAGATCCATTAATATTAATTAATTTATATAAAAAAATTTGTAATTCACCATCTTTATTAAAAACTGATGAATTTTATAAATCATTATCAATTGATTTACCATTATCTAATTCATCCGGTAAACTCAATATATTAATACCATTATTATTAGAAACAATAAATCAAAATGAAAAAATTGTATTAATATCAAATTATACTAAAACTTTAAATTTATTAGAAATTATAATTAAAAAATTAAATTTATCATTTTTAAGATTAGATGGTTCAACACCAAATAATTTAAGAAATAAATTAGTTAATCAATTTAATAAATCAAATATAAATATTTTTTTATTATCACTGAAATCTGGTGGTTTAGGTATAAATTTGGTTGGTGCATCAAGATTAATATTATTTGATAATGATTGGAATCCTTCAATTGATTTACAATCATTATCAAGAATTCATAGAGATGGTCAATTAAAACCTTGTTTTATTTATAGAATTTTTACAACAGGTTGTATTGATGAAAAAATTTTTCAACGTCAATTATTAAAATTAAAATTATCATCAAAATTTTTAGATAATGATAAAGGTTCAACTAATGAATTTGATTATAATGATTTAAAAAATTTATTTGAAATTGATGAATTAACTATTTCAAATACTCATGATTTATTAGATTGTGAATGTAATGGTAGAGGAATTGAAAATAAAGAAATTGAAGAAATTGAAGAAATTAAAGAAATTAAACAACAAATTTCTCAATCTTGGATGTCTGCATTAGAATTACAAGAAAAAATGGATAATAATGAATTGAAAAAATCTGCAGTTAAATTAGCATTAAATGATTATCGTCATTATAATCCAAAAATTGAAAAAAAATTAGATTTTGATCCAGTTTTAAATAAAATTGTTAGTAATTATCAAGATAAAGAATTACCAATTAGTTTTATTATGTCTAAATAAATAAATAAATATAACCTAACACTGTGATTTCAATTAAAACTCTTCAGATAAGTATGATCTAATAATAATTCTACATAAATCGCTTTCATCATATAATATAAAGTTATTTAATTATTTATTTAATCTAGCTTCAGCTGCTCTTGCTCTTTGTTCTCTCATTAATCTCATTTTTTGTTGATCATTTAATCCATTTAAAATATCAATTTTTGGTCCAAGAGTATTATTAGATTGAAATTTTTTTGGTAAAACCTCTTCTGTTTCCTTTTCTAATTCTTCTTTAATTAATTTTTGTTTTTCTAAACTTTCTTGTTCTTTTCTTTCTTTTTCTTCTTTATCAAATTCTTCTTTTGATTTTGCAATTCCAACTTTTGCTTTATCCCAATCACAAAAATCTGGAATTTTAAATCTAATTTGTTGAAAAATTTTTCTTGTTTCAGAATCTCCAACTTCAACAGGATATTTTCCTAAAATATTATTTAATGGTGATGCATGTAAATTTATAATTAAAATTTGAATCATATGATGTAACCCATTTGATGAAGCAAAATGTAATAATGAAGAATTTTGTAATTTAAATTCATTAACATCAATATTATTATTTTTTATATATTGAATTAATTTTGGTGCTTTTTGTCTTTTTAATAATGTAATTAATTCTGAATCTTTATTATCTTCTTCTTCATTAACTTGTTTTTCTTGTATTGGTTTTTGTTGTTTTATTTCTTTAATTATTTTTTTTTCAATTTTTGGTAAGTCAACATTATGTGTATACATTAATTCAATCCAACTTCTTCTTAATTCAGAAGTTGTTGCTCTTTTAGTTGTAAATGGGAAATTTTTAATTCTTTTATCATTATTTTTTATAGGACCTTCATCATATACAATAGTTTTTTTATTTGTTGCACCATTTGCTCGAATAAATATATTTTTACATTCTGATAATTCTTTTTGCCAACTATTTAATAATTCTCGAACTTCTTGAATTAATGCTTGTTCATTATATCTTCTAATTGAAGAACCTGCAGAATTTGCTTTACCTCTTGCATTATCAGAAGCACTTTGTGATCCACCTTGTTTTCTTCTAGTTGTATATCGATGAAAAGTTTTTGAAATTTGAATATTTACTGATTGTAATTTATCTTTATTATTTTTTAAAGTATGATTTATTATAGCACCTGCAAAATGACCACCACCAATCATAAATAATGCTGATTTATCATTTTTTTGTTTAGACATTTCACGAAGACTTACTATAGGATCATTTCCTAATAATACTTTATATATTCCAATAGTAGTTTTATCGGATTTAAATAATATAAATGGAGATTTTGTATTTGTATAACTAATTGTTGATTCTTCTTCTTCAACAACTTCTAATTTTTCAATTAAATTATTAAGTTTCTCTTCATCTTCATCTTCACTTCCTGATAAACTTTCAATTGATTCTTCTTCTATTAATTTATCAAATTCATCTTCATTAATTGGTTGTAAATTTTTTTGAATTCTTTTTAAATTATATTTATGTAAATCAGATTTATAATATTCTGGAGAATGAGAAGATGATTCTATTTTCACAGGTTCTGTTACTGTTACTGTTGTTGGTTTTATATTTTCGAAAGTCTTGGAATCGAAATATAAAAGTTCCAAACTATCTATATAACTTGGTGATAAATCGTAAATATAACTCATGGTAGAGTATTAGAAAAAAAGAAAATTTTTTTGTTGACTCACTATTTACAAATTATTTAATTTAATTACTTCCATATTTATGACAACATTTTAAAAAATGTTCAATTTTTTCAGGTTTCATAAATGGATGAGTTCCATGACCAAAATTAATTATATAATTTTGTTTACCAAATCCTTCAATCATTTTTTTAACCTTTTTATCAATCAATTCATTTGAACCGTACATCGAACCTGGATCAATATTTCCTTGTAAAGTTATTCTTCTATCACCTCTAACTTTAACAGCATCTTCTGGTTTATATAACCAATCTAATGAAACACAATCATAACCAGAATTACATAATTCATCTAATGCATACCAAGCACCTTTAGCAAATATAGTTAATGGAATTTTTTCTTTTATACCTAATTCTTCTAATCTTTTAGGTAATTTTTCAGCAATTTGTTTTAAATAAGGTAAAGAAAATTCATCAAAATCTTCTGGACTTAAATTTTCTGCCCAACTTTCAAAAACTTGTAACATTTGAGCTCCAGCAACTACTTGTTGAGCTAAGAATTCAATACAACTATCAGTTATAGCTTGTAATAATTTATGACTAGCTTCAGGATAATTAAATATCCATTCTTTAGCAAATCTAAACATTTTTGAACCTTGACCTTCAGTCATATAAACTAATAAAGTCCATGGTGCACCAACAAATCCTAATAAAGGTACTCTACCATTTAATTTCATTCTTGTTAAAGTAATTGATTCAAAAGCCCAATCTAATTCTTTTTTAATATTAGGATTTAAATTAATTTTATTTAAATCTTCTGGTTTTCTTAATGGATCAACAAATACTGGACCTTTACCTTCAACCATATTAATTTCACACCCCATTGCTTGTGGAATAACTAAAATATCACTAAAAATAATAGCAGCATCAATTAATCCATCAAAATGATCAATTGGTTGAATGGTAATTTCTGAAGCAACCTCGGCATCTTGACATGTTTCAAAAAAATCTCTATTACCTTTTGCTTCATGATATTCTGGTAAATAACGACCAGCTTGTCTCATAATCCAAATAGGTGGTCTTTCAACAAATTCACCTTTTGCTGCTCTTAATATTAAATCATTCTTCAATGGGGGAAATTCAACCATTTTTGGAAAAAAAAAGACAATTTGTATTTGAATGTGATGATAAAAAAAAAAATAAAACAAGCAAAAAAAAAAAAATAAACAATCAAACAGCAACCAACAATGTCTGAAGAAGAACAATCATTACTAGAACATGAACCCGAAGAATCACAACCCAATGTTATAATAAGAACGTTTAGATCATTATTTGGTTATAGAAAAACATCATTATCCTTATTTGTAGTCGTCACCATATTTTTAACAATTTTATTATCTTATTTAGATAATTCATTAGATTACAGTATCAATTTACCATCAAAACAATTTGAAAAAGATATATTATCAGATTCTTGGTATGATTTAAAAAAAATTTCTCAACATGAACATACTTATGGTTCAACAGCAAATGATAAAGTTTATAAATATTTACAAACAACAATTAATGATATAATTTTTAATAAAACTTTTATTGAATTAGATAATAAATTAGATAATATTTTTTTTAAAAATGATGTTGCAGTTCATTATTATGAAAGTAATAATTTAGTAGTTCGAATTAATGGTACTGATTCTAAATTACCAGCTTTATTATTAAGTGCACATTATGATTCTGTTCCAACAAGTTTTGGAGTAACTGATGATGGGATGGGAATTGCAAGTTTATTAGGAACTTTAAGATCTATAACAAAACAACCTAAACGTACAATTATATTTAATTTTAATAATCATGAAGAATTTGGTCTTTATGGGGCTCAAGCATTGACATATCATCCATGGTTTAAACAAATTAAATATTTTTTAAATTTAGAAGGTACAGGAGCTGGTGGAAAAGCAATTTTATTTAGAGGTACTGATTATGGAATTGTTAAATATTTTAATAATGTTAGATATCCATATGCTTCATCAATTTTTCAACAAGGATTTAATAATAGATTAATTCATAGTGAAACTGATTATAAAATTTATAAAGAATTTGGTTTAAAAGGTTTAGATTTAGCATTTTATAAACCAAGAGATATTTATCATACTGGTGAAGATAATATTAAAAATATAAATATTAAATCTTTATGGCATATGTTATCAAATTCAATTGATTTTACAAAATTTATGAGTGAAAATGATATTATTGATAATGAAGATCCTGCAATTTATACAAGTTTTTTTAATTATTTCTTTTCAATTTCAAAATCTTCCTTAATAATTTTTAATTTAATTTTAATTATTGGATTCCCATTAATTAGTGGTCCATTATTCTTTTTATCTTTAAGATATAAAAGATGGAATATATCAACAGCAAATTTTATAAATTTACCTTTGGCAATAGTTATAAGTACTTCAGTTATTGGTTTAATTAATTTTCAATTGATTAATCCTTTCTTACCAACTTCACATCCAATGTTAATTGTATTTACTGCAGCTTCAATTCTGTTATTAGTTTATTATATATTTTTAAATGGAGTTAATTTATTATTTTATACACCAAATGGTGATCAAAAATTAATTTCAATTATAGAAATTTCATTTATTTATTGGTTAATTTTAATTTATGTTAATACATCAACTAATGATATAACAGGATATTTTCCTTTTAGTATATTATTTTTATTAACTGGTATTAGTTCTTTATTAGGATTATTAGGTTGGACTTTTACAAGAAGAGAAGAAGAACAACCATTATTAGATTGTGAATCTGAAGTTAATGTCACTCATGTTATGAAACATTTTGGTTATGATTGGTCCTTACAATATTTATTAATTGTACCAATTTCTTCATTAGTTATTTATAATTCTGGTTGGTTAATATTAGATGGTATAAATAAATCAATTCAAGAATCTTTTGCTGCAGAAAATTTAATTTATATTTTCATTCAAATTTTTGCTCAACTTTGGATTTTCCCATTATTACCATTTATTTATAAATTTAATAGATTTATTATTTTAGGTATTAGTTTATTTTCAATTTCTGGAATTATATTAATATCAATATTAAATCCATTTAATCAAGAAAATCCATTAAAATTAAGATTTATTCAAACTGATGGTATTGTACAAACATCTGGTAGAAAAGGTCTTGTTTATGATATAATATCTGAAATGCCATCAATAAAAGAAGTTAATTGTGAATCAATTACTGATGGAAATGAAATTTGTTCTTATTCAACTAATTTACTTCCAAATATAATTTCAGGTTTAGATATTAAAGTAAATTCATCAATTAAAACTTTTGGTTTAAATTTAGGTGAAATTGTTATAAAAGCTCCAAAAAATAGAATGTGTAATTTAGATTTTAAAAAGAAAAAAGTAAGAGCAGTTTATATTGGTGAAAAATCTCCTCCATTTAAATCAATTCCTGATGGTTTTTCTTCTAATGATGGTAATTATATTTTTAAAGATGTTACTGGTATTAATAAATTATTATTAAATAAATTAAATTGGGATCAAGATTATCATTTAGGTATATATTGGTTACCAAGTATTGATGATGATGAAAATTCTTTAAATGTTGATATTGAATGTTTTTGGGCTGATTTACATCCTATAGATAATAAATTAGCTATACCTGCTTATGATGAATTATTACATTATAGTCCAAATTATGTTACTTGGGCAAATAAAGATAGAGGTTTAGTATCAATAAAGAAAAAATTTGTTATATAGATAATATGAAATAAAAAAATTTGTTACTTTTTAATTTATTAAATTTTACATCATTCCATTTTTCCTTTTAATAAACTTTAAATCAACATTTTTCTTAATTCAAAATAAACCAAAATGGTGAATTTAATCTGAGTAATTAAGCTGTGATGTCAAATTAGATATTAGTGATATTATATATTTTTTTTCTCATAATACTCAAAACAAAAGTGTTGATAATTAAAATTTAACCAATTCTTTAACCAAAAAGTGAAAAAAAAAAAAAAATAGTGGATTCGATTAAAATTTAAAAATAAAAAAGAATAATAAGAATTTATATTATAGAAATCATTTATAACAATTTATAAAAACCATATATAATGTTAAATTTTTAATATTTGATAAATTTAATAGTAATACTTGTAAATTTTACACTACCTGAATATTTGGACCCTGTCTCAATTTTTTTTTTTTTTTATTATAATTCTAGCAATTAACATAATACAATATTCAAATAATAAAGTTAGATTATAATCCAATTAATGAGTCAATCAAACAATTATAATTGATTTTATTTATACACAGTTATCAAAATCATAAGAGAAGATAAATAAACAACAATATATATCAATGAATTAAAAATATGATTCTATTTACATCAATTTAATGAATAAATTGAATCAGGTTATAAGTTTTTAAATATGAGTTTTTAGAATTTAATCAAATAGAATACAGTTTATGGGGATTGATTATGATTTTATTAAATTAGTAACTTTACCTTTTTTTTTTTTTTGTCTTCTTTCTTCTTTACAATTTAAGTTCAATCAATCTTCAGCAAGATTGATTATGTATAAGTAGTTCATTTTTCCCGTACTTTTAAGAAGTTCGTAATTGTAAGAGTTGTAGTTGTGAAATTCAAATATATATCTTAGAACAAGAAAAAAACATTTATAAAATCAAAAAGTATAAAAAAAAAATTTGACAAGGATTTTTGAAAAGTTTTAAAGAAATCAAAAACCAAAAAAAAATAAAAAGAAAACAAAACTATCGTTAATGAATTAGAAATATTTAGAATAGTCCAATTCTAAATCGAATTTATTATTAAAGTAGTTATACGTAATTCAAGTGGGTATTATGTCCCACTCTCATTGACTCCACTTTTATAGCAGTTATCCCGATTTCATATTAGCAACTTTATTTTCTGAACCTATTTAATAATAATTATTATTTTTTGTTACCGGTCCGATAAGATATATATAGGATAAGATAATGGATATAATAAATAACAAATTTTAGTCATGTAGGTTTCGGATAAAAACAATAAATTTCTTATATAATAACAATACAAATAATAATGATATTTTTTTCGCAATTATTTTAAAATCAAAATCAACAAAGAATTGAGAGCAAATTCAAAATTGACAATAAATAAAAAAAAAAAGTGGACGACAAGACATTTCGTAGTACTTTAATTAAATTACAAAACTTAAATTAGAGAAAAGAGATAAATATTATTATTAGACAGGGATTTGAAGTTTGAATAATTAATACATTTTTTTTTTAAGTTTTTACAAGTTTATTCGGTTTACCGCTCCCTATTATTAAGTGGCGATCGATAAAAATAGTATCAATTTTTTAATTTTATTTTTTTTTTTGCTTTTTTTCTTGTTATCTTAATATCAATAAATAAATAAAATTTTATATTTAACTTAGATTAAAGTTTAGTATTTTATAGATAGTCTAATTTATATATATATATATATATTGCTTTGTTGTTATTTTTATTGCAATTGTTTTAATCGATAAGAATTTGAATAATAAAATTATTAATAATTGGAAAATAATAAAACTTAAAAATTATTTTAAACTATTCAATAAGAAATATTATTTATCAAATTGTCTGCATTCATTTATTATTATTTAAATGTTAAATTTATATATTTGTTACTTAGGTGATTAAGATATATATGTAAGTTTTTACTAAGTTAGTTACGATAACAAGATTTTTTTCATTATTATTATTATTGCGTAAAAATAAATTAAAAATTTTAATTATAATTGATAAACATTTAAGTTAAAAATATATCGCTGATATTTTGATAATTTAATAAAAGCCATTAATTTAATAAGTTTGTAGTTAGATCAATATTTGTAGAGAAAATATTTTGGTATAACTTTTTAATTACCCCCTAAGTGTCAAAATATTTTCTCTCTTTTTTTTTTTTCTTCTTTCAACATTCTTAGGACCATAGGGTATGTATAGAATATTATTAGATTATATAGAAATGGAAACGGAAACTTATGAAACATTTTTGCCGTAGATTAGTAAAAAAATAAACAACAATAAACTATTAGTCGAAAATAATTTAATTAAAAATATAAATAAAGAAAAAAAGGGTTCCATAAAAATAATATTTTATCTAAGAGAACGAGACAAGGCAAAAAAAATAAAATTGAATGTCAGAAAAAATAAAAGACAATGAAAAACTGACACTTTCTTTTTAAAAACCTTAAAAAGAGACAAAAAGAAAATTAAATTGCAAAATAATAAAATTGGAACCAAGAATCAAATTAATAATAAAATTATTATAATAATAATAATAATCAAATGTCTTGACATTAAAATATCAATTTAAAACATATGGTTCCAACAAATGAAAAATGACAGTAAACTCCAAGAAATAAAAAAAGCTAAATAATTTTATACTTTTTGATAAACAAACTGATAGATAAACTTTCTTTGGCAAAAAAAAAAAAAAAGAAAAGTAAGATAAAGTTTAACTAATGTTTATTATACTTTTTTAAAAAAAATATTTGAACATAATTTAACCAACAATCAAATAATATTGATAAAAGAAATGAAAAAAGAAAAAAAAAAATACAAAATTTAACAATCAAAACAGAGGAACATTAAAAAAGCAAGGCAATAAAGTCAAGAAAGGTTTTTTTTTTTATTAATTATTTTTTTCTTTTTTCTATTCAAATGCCTTTTTATTCTTAGAATAAGGTAAAAGTTATATTATATCATTTAACTTTACACGTGGTGGTTGCTTTGATGGTTTATTAAATGATATATATATATAATAAAATATATAGATATATATTTTAAAATAATCTAGAGATATTGACTGATGTTTAAAGATAAGAATAATAATGAAGCAACAACGACCAAGGTAACATTTTCATTAGAAACAGAAATGAGATACTTAAACATTCCAAAAGATTAAAAATAATATGTTTGAAACTAAAATGATATAATAATAATAATGATAATAATAATAACGTTTTTGTAATCTCCCGCCCGTCATAAATATTTATTTAGTTTCACGAAAATGCAAAATATACAAATAACAACTAACAAAAACAAAAAAAAACAAAAAGAGCAAATAACATCTGAGATGGAACATTTCGTTTTTTTTTTTTTTTAAATTTTTTAATTTTTTATTTTTTTTTTTTGTTTCTAGATCATCTTTTCAATGTGTTCTTTTTCAATTTTTATCGTATTGTGCATGTCATGTTTCTAGTTAATCGAAACAATATTAATACAATAGAAGTTATTTATATACAAATATGACATCTCTATAAAAATACATTTGCTATCATTCATTTTTTTATATATTGCCCCATATTAATCAAGAATAGGAGAAAAAGAAAAAATAGAGAATCTAAGTGATGAATGGGTAGGGTAGTAATTTTCAAATGACCGAGGACGCCACAGTTTTATCTGTAAGTTTAATTTTAATTTTAATTTTAAATTCTAATTTTTTTGGATTTTTCTTGTACGATTTATATTATGTATATGTATATATATATGTATGTATATATATAGTATATGTTTATTATGTACAACTGGCTAATTTACTTTAAAGTTTAAACTACATAAAATTTTGATTTTTTTTTTTTTTTTGATTAAAGATTTTAGATTTTAGATTTTAGATTTTTTAGATTTTAGATTTTCAAAACTTTTTATGTTGTCGATTTAATTTTTTCACTTTTCACTTTTCACTTTTTTACTAGATTTTAGATTTTTAGATTTTTATTGTCATCTTTATTATATTAGTACTTGTTGTTGTAGTCGTTGTTACAGTAATATTAACTCTAATTTCCTTAAAAATATTTGACTTTTGTTTAATTTTTAATTAATTGCCCGGGATTTTTCTTTTATTTTATTTTTTTGTATACTGTGGTCGATCCTTA
This sequence comes from Insectozyma bohioensis, assembly GCA_030582535.1. NCBI lineage: Eukaryota > Fungi > Ascomycota > Pichiomycetes > Serinales > Debaryomycetaceae > Insectozyma > Insectozyma bohioensis. Next base: position 184 of record JAKTXL010000191.1, on the reverse strand, counting down.
TGATGCATAAGTATATATTGAAAAAGAAAAGTGGTGTTTAAAATATATATAATCTATACACTCAAAAGTATTTATACTACATGCCAATTCACCTGGCCTTCTCTTAGTAAGGTCACACAGACAATAATGACTCTCATGGTTGACAAGACATTCATTTCATACTGATGTGTTGTCTTTTAATATT
>JAKTXL010000190.1:0-16661 GCA_030582535.1 Insectozyma bohioensis | reverse complement strand
AGTAAGTAATAATAAGTAATAGAATAACTCTAATAAAAATTTGAATGAATATAAAGAAAAATAAAATAATAAAAATATATTTTAAAAGATATAGAAAATTAAATAAATAAATAAATGAATAACAAATTAATGATAGAGATGTAATTAATTAATTTATTGTATTGTTTCTAAAAAAATAAAAAAAAAATAAAAAAAAATTAAAAAAAAAAGTTGCAAAAAAAAAAAACAGTGTTTGACAAAAAAAATTTAACAAATTTTAAATATATAAAAAATAAAAAGAAAAAACAAAAAAAATTAGTACGTACTACCAATTCCAATTCAAATTCAAATTCCCTAATGCCACAAGACTAAAAATTAGTTTAAAAAAATCTGAATTCCATTAGCCCCAAAAACAACTTCACTTCAGATCACCTCCCCTCCCATCCTCTTAATCCCATTCCATTCCAAACTAGAAACATCTCAAAACTTTCAAAAAGAAACAATATTTATTTTAAAATATATATATATAAAAAACATAAAAACAAAACACTACTTAAATTCATATCATTTCCCATTATCTATTCATCATCTTTTTTATCAAGAGGAGCAAAAGTATGAGGAATATCAACCTTAGCTTCGAATTCATTCAAGCCCAATCTTTTCAATTCAACTTCTTGCCCCTTATTATTTTTAGGTACATGATGTAATTTATTACTTAAATCAACAGATGCCAAAGGCCATGAAAATAATATAAGAAATAAAGCAATTGACCAACCAAAAATTTTTTTACTTTCTTTTCCAAAAATTTTAATTATTGATTGTAAATTTGGCCATGTTTTTTCACCTTTTGTTCCATTTCCTAAATCTGTTTCTATGTATCTTTTTGAAATTAGATTGATTGATGGTTTTAATAATATTGTATTTGTTGTACTTGGTTTAATTAATGATCTTGTTAATTTTGAACTAGTATTTGAGATTCTAAACATTGTTAATTGATTTAAATTTAATTTGGATTTGGATTTGGTGGGTTTTAATGATTTAGAAAAAAAAAAAATTCTAAAAAGAATCTAATGGAAGAAGGGATATAGGGGTCTATTTATATTTTAAATTAATTAATTAAATTAGTTGTTGTGTTGTGTTGTTGCTCATAATATAGATTGCGAAATTTTAATTTTAATTAAATTGCGATTTTTTAGAAATCCATGGAACAAAAAGATAAAGAGGGAAAAAAGAAAAAAAATGAGACAATAAAAAAAATATTTAAAGATCCGAGATATATAGTTATATATATATATATTTAGAAGTTTTTTTATAAAGTATCATTAAATCCTGAAAAATCAAATTGTTCTTCAATTTCAGATCCATTTAAATTATATTTTATTTTAACTCTTAATTTAATTTTTGAATTTTGTTTACCAATAATTTTTAATACTTGCCTTATTACATGATTATTAATTAATGAATCTCCTGAAGTTGAAGATATTGTTAATTTTTGAGTTTTTGGTACTGCAATTAATAATTGAACTTGATCAATTTTATTATTATTATTACCACTTGGATAAATATTTGCTTCTATTATTGCTTGACCATCTTTTGTAAATGATTTTGGTATAAATGTTACTTTAATTGATGAATTTTCAAATGCTATAATTTCGTTTACTTGTTGTTGTTGTTGTTGTTGTGGACTGTTATTATTATTATTATTATTATTATTATTATTATTGAAAAGATCTAATATTGCTGCATTATTATTTGAATTAGTTTTTGTTGTATTAGAATTACCAAATATATCTGATAATACATCTTTTTGAGGAATATTTGGTGTTGTAGAATCATTATCATCCATTAAATCTAATAATAAATCATCTGTATGATTATTATTATTATTATTACTATTTGATTTACCAATCATTGATTTTCTATTTATTTGTTTAGTTGAAGTTTTATGTAATGTTAATGATTCTCTATGTTTAATTGGTGGTGGAGGCATTCTTGCTAATAAACCTTTTTTTAATGTAATATCTTGACTAAAAATTTCTTGATATTCAACAGCTCTAATTTGAATTTCTAAATTTGGATCATGAGTTTTAGAATTTATAATTAATCTTAAATGTTCAATAATTTCTTTATCTTGAAATTTAATTGATAATTTTATTATTGCTGTTAATATATAACTTGTTAATTGAATTAATTCAAAATCTGTAAAATTTGAACTATTAATTAAATCATCAATTAATTTACAAATTAAAGATTCTGTTATTATAATTGATTTATTAGAAATTTCAATTGTTGATCCAATTATTGAATCACCATATTCACCTAAAGTCCATATAGTAATTAAATTTAAACCATATTGAGTTGAATCTTCTAAACATGATGATAAAAATTTTGATGTAATATGTTTTTTTAATTCTTGATCATTACATTGTAAAATTAATGCTAAAATATTTGATAAAATATCTGGTGTAATTGAATTTCCTCCAACTTTTAACATTCTAATTAATGTATCAAAATGCCATTTATCATTTGGTGAATATTTATTTGCTGCAATAGTTAATTGTGATGTTACAAAAGATTTTAATTCTTGATCATTACAATTTTCTAAAAATGTTAAAATTTCTCTTGCTAAAACTCTAATATTTTGTTCATTTAATATACCAAATGATAATTCTAATGCTCTTCTTTTAATTGATATATCACCATCAGTTAAACAATTTACTATAGTTGATCTATGTCTTTGAACAGCTAATGGTTCAATATTAACTACAGTTAATAAAGTATCTAAAGCAACATATCTTGTATTATTATCTTTTGTTGATAAAAATTTCCCCAATATATTAACACCTAAAATTTTTAATGATTGATCTGATTGTATAGCAAATATAGTTTTAACACATTCATATAATATAGCATGAGCTGAATTTTTTCCACTATCTAAATTACTTGCAACTTGAGTTAATATATCATTAATTTCTTCTAAATATTGTTGAGGACATTGATCATCAATTGCTAAAATTCTTAAAGTTGATAATAAACTAACTTGTAAAAAAGGATCTGTTGTACCCATAACATCATAATCTGGTTGATAACCACTAGTTGTAATTCTTTTTAAATGACTAACAATTTTAGGTATAGTTTTTAATAAAATTTGTTTATTTTGATTATCATTTTCAACTAAATATAATGAATTAATTAATCTTAAAGTACCTAATAAAACAGCTGGTTGTTTTTCATTAATTAAATCTTGAATTTTAGGTAAAAAAAATTCAGATAAATCAGGTTCTTTTTCAATTAATTTAGCTGCAACAATACATGCTTTCTTTTTTAAATAAGAATTTTTTGAATCAATAATTATTTCAACATTTTGATATAAATCTCTTGATAATTCAGGTGATGCAATATTTCCAAGACAACATAATGCTAATCCAACAATAAATGCATTTGGATGTTGCATATCATTATCCAAAGAATTTGTTAATAATGTTAAAACTTCTTGATTTTCATCTAAAATTAACATACAAGCTAAATAACCTAATCTTTTATCAGCAAATCTTGGTGATGCTAATAATTTTAAACATTCAACTTGTCCAAAATGTGTTTTTTCTCCCATTATATATAAATATAATAATTTTGATATATTTATACGTCTTGTTGTTTGATCAAGTTGTGCATCTCTAAATGATGTTCTAATTGCTGCAGATTCTTTTTGAACAACTGCTCTTTCATCAGCAATTGTTTTTGCTTTCCTAACTGATTTAATAAATGATCTTAATGATCCCATTTTTTTTTTATTCGTAATGTAATGTAATGAATTAAGAATGGGTGTTCGGAATTGTTTTGATTTATTTATAAAAATAATTTTCAACGAACTAAATCAAATGTTTTTATAACCACCGTGTGTACTTCGACCCAAAAAATAAAAAAGAAAACAAGTGACAGAAAAAAAATCTAAAAAAATTTAATCGACAAGCCTACTGAGAAATAATATATATAATATATAATATATAATATATAATATAATATTGTTTTATGATTTATTAATATTTTACATTAAATAATTATATAGATATATATATGTTTTATATAATTAAATCTTTTAAACATGAATTAACGATTTTATTCTTTTTCTTTTTCTTTTTCTTTCTTCTTCTTTAACTGAATGTTTATCATCTTCTTTATTTCTATTTATTCCTTGTTGATAAAAATAAAAAAAATTTCAATTTCATTTCATTTTCAAAAAAAAAAAAAAAAGCTAACCAAACATAAAACCACAATACAACAAAATAAAACAACAATAACTAAAAAATAATACTATGGAACTAAAAATTTAAAAAAGGTAGTAAAAATGGAAAATATATTCTTCTATATTATTTGCAAATTAAAAAATAACAAAAAACAAAAAATTAGAATTTTGTTTTCTTATAAAACAACACATTTCTTTTTCTTTTCTTTTTTATCTTTAGCTCTTAATGAAGCTCTTGTAGCAGCTTCAAAAACTTCTCTAACACCTCTACCAGTTTTAGCAGAACATTCTAAATAATCAGCAGCACCAATTCTTTGAGCAACTTGTTGACCTTCAGAAGATGAAACTGGTTGTTGTTGTTGTTGTCTTAAAAGTTCAATAGTATGAGGATCATCTCTTAAATCAGATTTACAACCAACTAAAATAATTGGTACACCTTGACAGAAATGTAAAACTTCAGAAATCCATTTTTCTAAAACATTATCTAAAGAATCTGGTGAATCAACTGAAAAACAAATTAAAATAACATTTGAATCTGGATAAGATAAAGGTCTTAATCTATCATAATCTTCTTGACCAGCAGTATCCCATAATGCTAATTCAACTTTTCTACCATCAACTTCAACATCAGCAACATAATTTTCAAAAACTGTTGGAACATAAACTTCAGGGAAAGTACCTTTTGAAAATACAATTAATAAACAAGTTTTACCACAAGCACCATCACCAACAATGACTAATTTTCTACGAAGTTCAGCAGGACCGTTAACCATTATGAATTATTATTATTATTGATTATTATTGATTATTATTTATAAGTAGTATATAAAAATGGAAATAAAAGGTATTATATTAAATGTAAATTTAAAAAGGGATTGAAAATATATAAATTGTAAATGGGAAAAAAAAAAAATATAAAATAAAATATTAAAAATTTTTGAAATCTCTTGATCTATATGATTTTAAACAACGAAAAAAAACGTAGCAAAGATTAAAAAAAAAATTATAAAATTAAAATTAAAATATTAAATTAAAAATAAAATTGATTTTAACAAACAAATATTCACAACTAAAATAAATAAAATATGATAATCGATTGATTGAAGATATATGATATGATATGAAAGAAGGAAAGAAAGAAAGAAAGAAAATAAAGTTAAATACTAATAGTTTTTTCTCTCTAAATTAAATTAAAATAGAAATTATGTTAAAATTAAAAATTAAAAAGACTAACAGGTAAAAAAAGTCACAACAACAACAACAAAAAAAACAACGAAACAACAACGTAAAAAATTTTCTCACTAACAAAAAAATATTTTAACTATTCTTAGATTAAATTTATTTGTTTATTTTTATTTTATTTTTTCTTACTTGCGTTTAATAAATTAATACTTAATACTATACTATATACTCTTATTAATAATTCCCTTTTGTTTTTGTTTTATATCACACGAAATTTAATTTAATTTAATTTAATTTAAATCCCATTCCCATTCCCATTCTCAATATTAATATTAATATTAATATTTAATCCCATTCCTTCTTTTAAACACAAGATTTAGTTTTAGTTTTAGCTTTAATTTCAATTTCAGCTTTAGTTAAATTGAAATAGAGATATAAAATACTTCTTTTTCATTTGGTTTCTCTTAATACATTATTTTTATTTTTATTTTTATTTGTTGGTCTACAAAATACAAAATTTTGGTAATTAATCTCAAACGAACATTTGACTTTCTCTATCGTTTAAATCTTGTAAATAACATTCATTATCTTTGGGTATCTTTATTTATTATCTTTTTTCCCTTTCTTTTCTTTTCTTTCTTTTTTTTTTTTTTTTAGCTAATCCAGGAACAATAGTGAAAAATATCTCCTCATGACATACATACATAATAATAATAATAATAATAATAATAATAGTATACTACTTATTATCAATATTAGATGTCAAATACTTGTTAAAATGCAATGTTATATTTAATTCACTGATAATATAATATAATACAAATCTATTGTATGTTATGTTGTGTTGGCCCTTAAAAGTTGGTTGGTTGCATAAATATGAAATTTACTTCCCTTCCCTACCTTAACAAAAACAATACACCATATTTAATAAATTATTATCGCGTGTGTGTAAAACAGTAAACTTTTTTTTTTTTTTTTATTTATTGTTTGATCTAAAATTTTCAAAAGGGGCGTAGGAATAAAAAAAAAATAATAATAATAATATTATTATTAATAATAATAAACCTTAAAACAATATTCAAACATTACATTTTTATCAAAAACAAGTAACAAAATAAAATAAAAATAACACTACATGTTTATTTTCTTTTTTTGAGCCGTTTCCAACTAATATAATAAAATATGAATGGTTGGTAACATATTTTCTTGATCATCAATTACATAAAAAGATTAACGGACTGTTGTTCTTGACCTTGACCTTGTTGTAAAATACATGTGTGTCTCACTTAAAAAACATGATTTAGACTAAATTACGTAATCGCCTAAAAAACATTTATTTATTTATTTTATTTATTTATTTATTTATATTTGTAGTGCCAGTTGTTAAAACCTTAATCATGTCTAGAATCATCAATACAAAAAAAAAATAAAAAAGCGTTTCTTGATCCTACTGTTTTTTGCATTTTCATTTTTTAAGGTGCATTCATTCATTCCTGTCTATATTAGATAATGAACCGGACGGTTGTTAAGATAATCAATTTAATTTGGCTGCTGCTGATGGACTGAATGACTGACTGGTTGTAAAATTGCTTTTTTTGACTTCTTGAAAATTGTAGTATATTTGATCTTTTATTCACGGTTTTTTTCTATTTTGCAACTACAACCCTAACCAGCTTATAAAATAAATGATACAACTCTATCAAATCCATAGTATTATTAGAAAAAGACAAAGACGATCTATGGAGCAGAGATCTTGAGGTAACAGAGAACAAAGACCTTGACCTTTGTTTTTTCTTTTTTGAACAAGAAGGAGGTAGGTGCAACGTTCAAGGATCAGCCACCCAATATTAAGAAAAATAGATAATTTCAAAAGGTGAAAACGGTTTTAATAAGAGTGGTGAAAATTTATTAGTTTTATAGAAGTAAGTTTTACATAGATAGTTATTATATTAGTAAAACCTGTATATAGAAAATACAGTGTTTTAAAAAAAAAAAAAATCTTTTAATTAATTAATATTGTTCTCGGATACTTCGCCATTTTATCTGAATTCCAACTATTTTATTTTATTATATTTTATGATATGATATGTTTTAATGCTTTTTCTTCTTCTTTTTCATTTTTGTTTTTGTCTTTTTTTAAAACTAAATAAAAATTCAAATTAAAATCAAAACATACCTTAATAAAAAAAGAAATCTGTTAAGGGTTGAAAATCTCGAAAATATATATATTTACTTTTTTTATTTTTTTTTTTTTTTTTTTTCTCTTGTCAGAGATTTATTTATAAGCTGTGTGTGTGTACTATGTGTGTGTAGTAGTAGTAGTGGGTGGTACTACCATACTAAAAATGATGAAAAATCCAAGGCTTCCTTCCATAAAAAACGTTTCTTTTTCTATATCTTTATTGTTGTTCAGCCACATCATTTATAGAAAGATCTTTAAATATTTGAAGTATTCTATTGTATAATATCTTGGTATAATATAATATAATCTTATTTTTCTTTGCTTTTAGATCTTTTGTTATCAAATTGTTATTTTTGCTAAAACTTTGCAAAATTATTCATTAAAACTTCTAAATGTAAATAATTTATATTATATCACCACCATTTATATTAATCAATTTTTTATTATTTTCTATTATATTAAAACATAATAATATTTATTTAACAAACATAACATCTCTCCTATTCTCAAATCAAAGTGTGATATACAACAACAACTATGTGGTTGGTTGTAAACAACATAAATGTGGATTATCAACTCTTTTTTTTTTTTTTGTTTGGGAGGTATTTTTTGGCTGCCATTTTTTTTCTTTTTTTAAAAAACAACCACCACTTAATAAAAACTTCATTTGAATTATGAATGATAATACTACTAGTAATAGTATGAATGGAAGAGATCAATCAATATTTTCATTATCATCATCATCAAATACTATTACTACTACTACTACTACTACTAGTTCAATTGGTAATATTTCAATATTTAAAAAAGTTGGTAGTAAATATAATAATGTTAATTTAATTAGTTATAAAGAATTTATATTTAATAATTATCCAATTACTTTTACATCACCTTATAATTATCAATTAAACGATTTAAATAATAATATTAGAGATAATTATATTATTCAAAATCAAAATTTAAATCATATAAATTCTAATAATTATATATTTAAAACAACAAATATTTCAATACCATCAATACAAGAAAATTTATTATTAATAGATCAAAATCCACCACCACCATCATTAATACAACAATATCCATCATTAATTAAAGAACCATTAATACAGAAATCAATTATACAGAAATCATCAATTTTACAACAACAACAAAATTATAATCTGAATCCAATATATAATAATAATAATAATAATAATAATAATAATAATAATTTAATTGAAAAACCAAACTATCCAATTCATCATTTATCATATCCTAATAATATTAATACTAATTTGAATAATAAATATTATAATCCATATAAAGTTCAACTACCATATATTCATTCAAGTACCATTCAACCATTACAACAACAACAACAACAGCAATTTCAATTTCAATTACAAACACCAATGGAAACACCATTACAAATGCATATGCAAACATCATCATTATTATTATTGCCACCACCACCACCACCACCACCACAACAACAACAACAACAACAATCAATATATACACAAACTAATATTAATTATAATCAATTGAATTATTTACCAACATATTCATCATTAACAGAACCATCCAAATACTTATCAAAACAAGAAGAATCACAACCACAAGAATCACAACCACAGATTCAAAATAATTCTAATTCTAATTCTAATTCTATTAATAAATTAATAATTAAATCAAATTCAGAATGTTATAGATGTGGAATAAATCATACATCAGAATGGAGAAAAGGTCCCACAAATTTAAATTCAAATATTTTATTATGTAATGCATGTGGATTATTTTATAGTAAATTAATTAAAAAAAAAGGTATTTATTTTGCAAATAAAGAAATTAATAAAAAAATTGAAAGAACTGATACTATTAGACAAAAATTTAATAGAGTTAATCAATATTAATAAAAAAAAAAGAATTTTTATTTTTGGGAAAATTAAATTGTTGCAAAAAAAAAAAAAAAAAAAAAAAAAAAAAAAAAATTGGCCAAAAAAGAAAAATTTATCAAGATGGAAAGAAAGGTAATGGGGTTGGGTTGTTCGATCATAATTCATTTTTTTATTTTTGCAACATTGAAGCACAAGATAGAGAGAACAAAACAAAAAAGATAAGAAATGATTATAAAAGTGTATAAATAAAGAATTAGTCAGAAAGAAGAAGAGATAAAAATCAGATTTAACTATAGATTTCTCTTTTCATTTTATATATATATATATATATATAATTCTCTCAATTTAATAAATATATAATTTAATATCAATAAAATCGTAATTAAGAAAAAAGAAGTATATTTATCTATCTACTAACGAAAAATTTATTTAAATTAAAAGAAATAAGAGAAAACAGAAAGAGAGAGAGAGGAAAATAATGAGATGTAATGTAGCTATGTTGTGAGCAGCAGCAGCACCCCCCGCCCTTCGTTCTCCTCGCACGCTGAAAGACGGTAGCTTGGTTGGCCCTGCGCTACCTTGGCCTTATATGACTCCCGCACGGTATATCGTATCAATAATAATAACAGCAGTAGTAGTAGTAGTCCCCTGTCTGTGTGTTTCAAATATATTCTTTCCTCCTTGTGTTGCAATTTCGTATTAGTAGTAGTACTAGAATTGAATTTTTTTTTGGATTTATTATATAATAGAGAAATTATCAGACTAGTTTCAATATATATATATATATATATTAGTTAAGTGTTGCAGGTTTTGTTTAGTAAATAAATAAATAAGTAAATTTATCTAAAATTGTAATTTAATATATTCTATAAAAATTTAAACTATATGTATTTTGTTTTATTATTAAAAACATAAAAGCATTCATTTTCATTTTTCTTTCTTTTTATTAAATTGCCTATTAATATGGTTAGTGATTTAAAAAAAAGCCGTTTAAAATCAAATTTTTTTTTTTTTTTTTTATTTTTTAAAGGGGGATTTTTTTTTTTTAAGGATGGATAATAATGGGATGAGAAAAAAAAAAAAAAAAAAAAAATGCAATAAAAAGAAATAAGTTAAGTTATTCTACTTGTAATAATATATCATGATGCCGTTATAAATATATATTATATATTATATATTATATATATATATCATCAGGAGTTTACATCATTGTCAATAATTAATTATCATTTTCTTGAAAGTAAATAATAAAAATTGTTTAATTTTTTTGTTTATTTGTTTTTGTTTTTATTTTGAAAAATTAACTAATTTTATATTGAAAAGATTGGGTTAAATCTCCTAACTAACTAACTAACTACTAATCAAATTAAAATATTATAGAGGTTAGGATAGATAGAAATCTACTACTACTTAGATGTAAAATGTTCAATTATGTAATAATAAGTAAAAAAAAAAATATTGAAATTGAAATTCTTTCATGTTTATAAATGCTAAGAAAAATTAAAAAATATGAACTAAAAAGAAAAGAAATTGTCACCAAAGACACTACTATATATATAGTTGCGTTGTTATCTTACAGTGGTAGTGGTAGTGCATATAGCGTGCAGTTTCTTGATTTAGAATCCAACCATAAAGAAATTTCTTATATATTTTTATTTCCTTTTTCTAATAAAAAACTTGCTTTTTCAATACAACCAACATATTATGTTATTTGCATACATACAAAAAAAAGATTAGATAACAACAATCATATATATATTTTACATAAAATCTTATCTTGTTCTACTTACTTCTTCTTTCTTCTTTAATAATAATCATCTATATTATTACCTTCCGTCCCCACAATTATCAACAACAACTTATTTTTCATCTATATACATATATATATATATATATTATATGTACATGAACTAACTATCATTATCTATATATATTAAAGTAAGATATTAGTAAAGAGAATACAAAATCAATTTCAGTCTTCTGTAATCTCAAGTGCCAAAAAAAGAAAGGACAAAAAACAAGATTGAAAAATTTTTTATCTCCATAAAATAAAATAAAAATTTTTTCTTTTGTTTCTTTTTTTTTAGCCAAATCTCATCAATCAGTTCATAATCAATTCAATCAAGATTTCCAATAGTTAAATCATACACACATATAATTTACTAATTGAACAAGAACGAAAGAAAGAAAGAAAGAAATAATTGAAAATATAAACAATCCAATAAAATATAATATAATAGAATAAAATAAATTGGAATATAAAATAATTTAAAGTTTTTAGAACTAATTCCAATTCCAATTAATTTCCAATTCCAATTGAGTAATTACTTTATATAATTAATTAGTTAATTAAATTAAATTAATTAAATTAATTACTAGAGTAGTGCGTGTCGTGTCTGTGTGCCCCGGGTATTTAACAACAAGGAAACGTAACGTAACGTAACGTTAAGGTTTTAAGAAAGGAAAGATTTCTACATAATCTAAAAAAATTCCCATTCCTTCTTCAACCGATAAAAAATTACCAAATATAACTTTTTCCACCGTCTTTACACGACCCCACCTACCCACCCACCCAAACAGAAGAAAAAATTTTTTTTTTTTTTTTAGAAGAGACAAAAGAAAAAAAATAAAATAAAAGTTTTTTTTTTTTTCAAAAGAGAGTTTTCTTATCTGATAAAAAAGTATAAATTACAAGTTTGATTGATTAATCAATATTACTTAATACATTTATCTACTACTTGATAGAACCCAAAAAATAGTATACATATATATACTACCAACTATATCCATTATAGATCAAATAATATTTCAAGACTTTGTTGTAAGATTCATTGAAAATAATATTTTAAATATCACATTCTTTTATATTTTTTTCATTTTTCAAAAAAAAAAAAATTGAAAATTTTTAATATAGCAAGATAAATTTTTTTTAACACATTTTGTATATATAATAATATTTTTATCTATATATTAAAAGATTAAGTTATAAATAAAGAAAATATGTCCATTAGTGAAATACAGCAAAGACCTTCAATTCAATCAACTACTCCACAAAGTGCCCCACCTCCACCATCACCATCATCACAACAACAACAACAACAAACACATACCACCACCAATTTAACAAAAAATGGATCTGTTCCAAAACATGAATTAACTCCAGATATTAAAACAGAAATTAAAACGGAGTTAGAACCACCATCATCAACAACAACAACTACAAAAACTACTAATATAACTGCTACTCCATCAATAAAGCCTGAACTACCAACACCAACAGAATCATCACCAAATTATCAAACTACTGGTAAAATACAATCTCATCAATTACCAACACCACCATCTAAATCAAGTAATGAATCTAATTTACCACAACCTTCACCAGCAACAACTCCTGTAACTTCAAACAACATTCCAAATCATCCAAATGTTAAAACAACAACTCATGTAAATAATAATGGTACAACTACTACCAAATCAAATATTTCAAGTCCAATTTGTAAAAATTGTAAAACTCAAACAACTCCATTATGGAGAAGAGATGAAACTGGTCAAGTATTATGTAATGCATGTGGATTATTTTTAAAATTACATGGACGTCCAAGACCAATTAGTTTAAAAACTGATACTATAAAATCAAGAAATAGAGTTAAACAAGGTGGTACTACTAATGGACAAGTTTCTAAAAATTCTGGACCAAATACACCAGAATTAAAATCAAAAGAATCTAAAAGTGGTAAAAAATCACCAAAACCAAAAAAATCAAAAAATAATAATAATAATAACAATTCAACTAATGGTAATACAACAAGTACTGAATTAACACCATTATTACCAGCAACTTCATCATCAACAAATATGATTTCAGCAACAGCAACTAATACACCATCAACTTTTAAAACTAATCAAGGAATAAGTTCATTTCATCATCATCATCATCATCATCATCATTTACCAAATCATGTATTACAAACTCATCAAGTTCCATTACATTATCCATCATCAACTCCAACACAATTTGCTCCTGGTTTACAAAGAATAACATCACCATTATTATTATCTACATCATCATCATCATCAGTTAGAAATGATCCTCAACCATCATCAGTTCAAGTAGCAGCTGGTGTATTAGAAAATATGTCTAATGAATTAGGTCCAAGTGCAACTTTTAAAGCTAAATCAAAATCCAATTTTGGAGTTTCATTAATGAATAACAGTAATAATGATAATAAAAAAGATAATATAAGTGCTGGATCTTCATCATCAATTTTTTCAAGTGTTGCTCCACCACAAGTTCAACCACCTAAATTACCAGCTATAAGTAATAAAATTTCATCACCTGCTTTTCAACCACATTCTGGTTCATCAACTCCTACTTTACCACCATTACATAAAATGGCATCTGGAGGAGAATCAAATTTTAATACAAGTTTTAATCAACAACAATCACAATCACAATCACAATCAACATCACAATCACAACAATCATCAATTCATGAATCAAATCAACAACAACCACCATCAAATGGATTCCAAGATAATAATAATAATAATAATCCAAATAATAACAATAATAACAATAATAACAACAACAACAACAATAATAATTCTTCAATTAATCCATCACATGAAGTTACATTATTAAAAACTAGAATATCTGAATTAGAATTAGTTAATGATTTATATAGAACAAGAATAATGGAATTAGAAGCAATGGAACAAGCAGCTAGATTAAGAGAAAATTCAATGAAGAAAAGATTAGATGAAGTTATGAATTTACAAATTAATACATTTCAACAACAACAACAACAATATAATAATAAAATAAATGAAAATAAAATTCCTCAACAACCACAACCACCACAACAACAACAAATTTCAAGAACTGCAAGTCCAATAACTATAACTCATCCAAATACATCTAATTCAAGTCCTATTTTCCGTCCAATTTCTGAATTATCAAGAACAACATCAGCTCAACCAGCACAACCACAAGTACAAACTCAACCACAACTACAACAACAACCAACATCAAATACTGTATTACCTTCTATACAACCATCACCTTCATCATCATCACAATATCAACAACAACAAGCTCAACAAGCTCAACAAGCTCAACAATCACAACATAATGAACCTATTGTATTACCACCTATAAAAAGAGATATTGAAGAAACTGATTCAAAAGATGAATCTAATAATAAAAAAGTCAAATTAAATTAAATTAAAGGAACTTAGATAATGATAAATTAATTTTCATGTTATTATGTTATATATATATAGATATATTGGTTATTTATTTAATGTATATTAGTGTTTTATTAAAAAAAAAATAAAAAAAAAAATAGATTTTTGTACTCTCTCATATATATTAAATAAAACTATAACATATATATCCTAAGTTCTTACATCAGGTTCTTCTTTACCTAATAATTCTTTAAATTTTAATAAATCCAAAACAAATTTAATTTCATTTGATAAATAATCATCAACATTTTCTTGATATTTACTTGAATCATTACAATGTTTTTCTAAATATAAACGTACAGTAGCACCAGATGATCCAGTACCTGATAATCTAACAATAAATCTTAAACCATTTTCAAATTTTATAAATAAACCTTGTTTTGAAGAAATACTACCATCTAAATCAGTATAAGAAAAATTTTCAGCTTGTTTAATAATATAACCAGGAGATAATTCATCACCATTTTTTTTGGAATCAATAATATTTTGTAAAATTTCAATTAATTTATTTGCTCCATCATTTGGTACTTCTTCATAATCATATCTTGTAAAAAAAGTTCTACCATATTTTTCCCAAAATTTATCTTGAACAATTTTTATAGAAGGATTTAATTCAGGATTTTTTAAATTAAAATCAGCTAAAACATTTAACCATGCAACTATAGCCCATAAACCATCTTTTTCTCTAATATGATTTGATCCTGTACCAAAACTTTCTTCACCACAAATACTTAATTTTTTATCATCAAATAATGAACAAAAAAATTTCCAACCTGTTGGTACTTCATAAACATTTAAATTTTTATTTGCTGCAACTAAATCAATTGCACCTGAAGTTGGCATAGATCTTGCTAATCCATAAATTCCTTGTTTTTGAAAATATGGTATTGAATCTGCATATTCTGATATAATAGCAACTGAATCTCCTGGACTTACAAAAGTTCCAGCACCATAAATCATATTTCTATCACCATCACCATCTGATGCTGCACCAAATGATATATTTTCTTTATCAACTCTATCAACTAATGTATGAGCATAAGTTAAATTTGGATCTGGATGTAATCCACCAAAATCAGGTAATGGATGATAATTTTGTATGGAATCAATTGGTAAATTAAATTCTTTAATAAAAATTTCATAACCATATGGACCTGTAACACCATTTAAACCATCAAATAAAATTTTAAAATTAAATTTTTCAATTGATTTATTTAAAAAATTTTTAATTAATGGGAAATCAAATATATTTTTTAACATTTCAACATAATCTTTTGTTGAATCAATAATTTCAACTTCAATTGGACCTAATTTTGTAATACCAATTTTTGAAATATCAATTTTTGGTAAATTAATTAATTTATAATTTTTTAATTTTGTACTAATTTCATAAATTTTATTTGTTACTGATTCAGGTGCTGGACCACCATTTTGTAAATTATATTTAATACCTAAATCATTTTTTGGTCCACCTGGATTATGACTTGCAGTTAAAATAATACCACCAGTAGCTTCTTTAATTCTTATAATATGTGATGTAGCAGGTGTTGATAATATACCATTTTGACCTAAAATTAATTTTTTAACTCCATTACCTGCACCAATTTTAATAATTAAATTTATAACTTCATCATTATAATATCTACCATCTCCACCAATTACTAATGTTGAATCTTTTGAACCTTGAGGAATAGCATCTAATATTGATTGAATGAAATTTTCAGTATAATTTGGTTGTTGAAATACTGTAACTTTTTTTCTTAAACCTGATGTGCCTGGTTTTTGATCTTGAAATGGAGTAGTTTCAATTGTTTCAATTGAATAATCTGATGACATATTTGATTAAAAAAATGAATAGTTAGATATATATAGATATCAATTGATGATGATAAAACAAAAAAAAAAAAAAAAGAGTATAAGGGGAAAGAAAGGAAAGAGGAAAGAA
>JAKTXL010000189.1:0-16887 GCA_030582535.1 Insectozyma bohioensis | reverse complement strand
TTTTTACAAGTAGATGGAGATATAAAAGTTTAAAATTGAATTATAATGGTTATTTCAGTTTTTAAGACTGTTACTTCAATTTTATTTCAGTCTTTACTTGGAACTAAATCAGTACTTGTTTAAAATTGCGACTAGAACCAAACCAATTAAACTGACTGTTTAGTTTTTCTCAAAAATTTCACCACTATTTTTTAAGATTAATTTTGTAGATTTTTAATCAGATAAAAAATATTTAAACAGCTCGAAGATTGAATTGAATTATTAATGAAGGACATAAATTTAGATTTTTTCCAAAATTAAATTATGGTGTGATATAATATATTAAACTAAAGAAAACTAAATACTTAATTAAAAGATTAAAACCGAAATATAGATAAACCGCCTCATCTAAAAGAACCCAAGTAAAAATAGATAGAAAGAACTAAATCAAACAAAAAAAAAATAATAAGCACACCTTTTCTTTAGCTAGTTAAAAATGGGAACTTACCATTTTTTTTCACAATTTTCTTCAATAACTTCAATAACAATAATTTCAACTAATGAACATTGAGCACCAATACAAGCATCGTATAATTTAAAGATACCACATTCATCAACTTTACAATGGTAGAAATCAGTTTTACCATTTAATGCTAATAAATAATAATCATCTTTTAAAACAACTGACCAACCTCTAATGTATAAAGCATCTGGTTGAACTGGTTTATCAAATTGGAATTGATGATTAGCAACAATTTCACCAATTCTACCTGCTTTATCAGTTAAAACAGAATCACATAATTTGAAAACATCTAAACATTCAGTTTTGACAATGGTACAATATTCATGAACTGGTTCACGGATTGGTTCAGGAGTTGGTTCACAATGGTCATAAGTAGTACAATGATCTTCATAACCTCTTTTCCATTTATGACCATCTTCACATAAAGGAGTTGGAGTAGGTAAACAATGTGAACAAGTAACTTTATCTCTATTACCATGTTCTAATTGACCATCATTAATTTCATAAACAATATCAAAAATATAACCAGAATCACAATCTTTAACAGCAAAAGCAATTGGGAAAGGTAAGGTAGTGACACCTTCTTCACATTCAGTTCTTGATGGTAAATAACCAGCTTGAGTAACAGAAGCTAAAGCAAATAAAATAGCAGTTGAGAATTTCATATTTAATTGATGATGAGGATGATTTGAAAAAAAAATTGATGAAATAATTCGGAAATTTTTCAAATATTTATAGGTTTTGAATTAGTATAGAACCCCTATTTCTTAAAATCATTTTATATAGTTAATCATACATTAATATAAAACCCACTTCATAATAGTTGGATAATCCACTTGATTAAAAAGAAGTTGTTATTTGATGTTTGATTGCAAATTTTAATTTTGTGATACAATGCGGCTGAAAGAAAAAAATATACGCTAAAAATATTTACGAGCATAGAAAAAGACTTTCAAATACGTAATCTACAATTTGATGAATTATCTTTTGATGATTAGATTATATTGATTAATTTGTCATATATATGAATTGATAATATAAGCAAAATAAGCCATTCATAAAAGAATATCTTGATTAAGTTCTATAAGTAAAGAAATTAAGGTTGATTCATAAGATTTCTAGAATGTGTATTGTGTGTACTAAAATCTCTCTCCACTAAAATCAATTACTGAAAATCGGAAATTAAAATAACAAATTCAGTAGTAAGGGGCTGAATCATGCAAAGAAGTGTTATAAACATCGAATATACACGTATAAGGAAAATCAGAGAGAACAATTTCAATACGCTCAATTAATGAATAGGTTTAAAACTATTCAATTCGATCAATTTAAGATCAAAAGTTTAGATTGATGGATTCCAAAACAAAGTCTTATCAGCTTTGGCATATGTGGCTTTTGATTCAAAGTTAGAATTAGAAGATAAATTGATCTATATAATTAACCACAATTTTTTAGAAAAATCTTTGGTGGAATTTTGGTGGTTGTCTTTTGCATCCATGAGAAATAAAAAAAAAACATAATCTCATTGAAACTGTTTTAAAATATTTTTTTATTATGTGTATAAAAAAATATTCTAAATTAAATTTTCCATTATATCCATGGGGGGCTGAATTCTAGAGTAAATATTGATTTGTTTAAAGAACTTCAAATAAACATAGATGAATATAAAAACTATTATAATTTTTAATTACGTTAGATTAATAAATTAGTAAATCGAATTTAACTAATTTACATAAACTTTGATTGACCTAAATTTAATATTTGTTGTTTACTAGCTCTATTTTATGAATATGGTTGCAATTAATTTCTGATAGATTACATAATAAGTTTTATCCTCTAGTAAAACGAAATTATGTTAAAATAAATCTTTTATAATAGAATAATGTTATTTAATTCATAATAATTGATATATAGATGATATATCATATATTTCAATTTTTGCTGCAACATGTTGAACCAACATCGTGTTAAATTTGGCCCTGTGTCGTTCCAATTTGGCCCCAGGAAAATTGCGATAACTATTTAACACAGATACCAATTAATTATTAGTATAAATATATATTTTCTTTATTGTAGATGACATTAATTTACTGAATTGACTATCCAGAAGTAGTTAAGTTATTAATTAGATGATTTTTTCAACAAATTTAATACGTTCATGGTCAGGTTCGAACACGATCCTAATTTACAAACTAACTTTCAAAAATACAGGTTCTCGCGGTTGTGCCAAATCTCAGTGTCGGAAAACTTTTTTAATTTTCGACTTAGGTCTTTCTGCGGGCCCATGCCGCAACAAAATTTAAAACGAAACGGGCTTGTGTAATTTTTGAAACCAAGATTTTGCTGGCCACTTTTAACAAAGCCCCCTTGTTAAAATCAAACAGGGTTTCGTTTTATTGTATTAGTGACCAGCAAAATCTTCTTCAAAGGGATCAGGTTATGTTTATTAGAACCCAACCCTTTTTTAGTCAAAAATATTATGAACTTACTGTGGAATTAAACTACACACTCAATCAATGTGCTTGAATTAAAATCCTATAATATACTTTAAATCTAATTTATACAATGATGAATGATAATTATTAATATTAATATGTTGATTCAATAATAAAGTTGTTGTTGTTGTTGTTAACAAATGAATAGTTTGTGGTTGCAAAAAATAAAAAAATAGTTGTAAAAAATATTTTTTTTTGGTACCGATAACCAAACACACTGGCCTAACATAAAATTTATATACCGTTCTATTTATTTTTTTGCAGCTATTTTTTTTTCCATAGCACAAATAATTTCATTTTAATTCATTTATTAATTATACTAATCTTTAAATAAAACAAATATTATTCAATCTATTAAATTTACTTAGTATATATATTTATATACTTTAATTCATTCATGTCCGTGTAGAGATCTCTAAATGATCAACAAAAGGATTTTTATTAATCCGGTTTATAAGTGGACATTAAGAATTTATATTATAGTTGTAAATGATTTTGAACTCAAAAATAATTAATTAATAATAAATAAATTAAAAATAACTTGTATCATAACAGGGTATATTTAAATTATTTCACCTAAGATTTATATTGTTTTGTTTTTTTATGGATTATTGAAATAGAGAAATTAAGATAGAGAATTTATTTCCAATCTACAACATTTATAACTAAAGTTTAAATAAATTATCTAATAAAATCTAATTTTAATCGATTTAATTATTATAAGTTAAGTCTAAATTAAAAAGTGTGATATTTATTTATGGGGTTTCTTTATATTCCATAATTAATAATTGAAGTAAAACCTGTTTAATAGTTTACTCGAAACTTCAAATTGTTTAAACATATACCCCAAATTCTTCAGAAAATATTTTAATTTATATAGCAATTAGTCTTATATATCCCTATTTTTATTAAATAATAAATCAAAAATATTCTCCTGGTTATAATTACTTGTAATTCAAATATTATCAATGTGCTTTCGTATTAGAATAAAAATGTAGTTGTATAATTAAAAGAAAAATGTTTTAATTTATAGCTTTTTTTGTTAATTTTTCAATATAATTTTACTCAAAATCATAAATATTTAATAATATTTAAAAAATCAATTATTTTTAATAAATTATTATTTAATTATTTATAATTAAGTAAAGTTGTTAATTTATTTTATTAATGTATCTCTGGAAATTAAAAATTTTAATAAATTGGTAGGGAGGAGGGGTGTTAATTTGATCAATTATTATTGAAAATTTTACAATATAGAAAAGATGATGCCTTGCGGTCTTCACGAAATAGCCTTGCTAGCTCAATGGTAGAGCGTGAGACTTTTAATCTCAAGGCTGCGGGTTCGAGCCCCGCGTAGGGCTTTCTTTTTTTGCTTTTTTCAAATCTATATATTTCATGGTCTAATTAATTTCATGTAATATATGTATAATTTTTTATTTATAAGAAATTGCAAAAAAAATTTTCACTTTTTTTGTATTGCAAAATCAATTTTTTTTTTTTTTTGAGAAGAGTTGGTCAAAATGCACGACTATATTAATACTATTTTATTTAGAGAGAGCGATATCTACCATTAATATAAATATAAATTTAAATAGAAATATAATTCTAACGAATAAGAGTGGTAATGAAGAGGATAAATAAAAAGAAATAATAGTATATTATGATTTTACTTTCTTTTTTAAATTATATTAAAATGCAAAAACGGTACATATATATAAGAAAAGATTTCTTTTTTTTTGAATTTGGTATTGTTATTGATAAGATGTAAAAAAAAAAGAAAGAAAAGAAAATTCTGCAGGACCATTCCAATATATACATCCAATATATACATATATAGATCAAAAGTGTTATATTTATAAGAAGAGGAAGAATAGAAATAAGCTTTATTTAAAAAGATGATTAACCCCAGAAAAAGCATAAAATATTATAATAAAAGAGAATAAAATATAATAATAAAAGAGAATATATATAAGTAATAATAATAATAATAATATAATAATAATTAAAAGAAATATGAACCGATCGATCGATAAGTAAGATTTGAGATTTTATTTTTATTTTTAGTTGTAAAAGTAAAAGTAAAAGTAAACGTAAAAGTAAACGTAAAAGTAAAAGTCCGTTAGAATTAAAAAAAATAAAAAAAAGTAACACCATTAAAATCTAAAGAAAGAAAACAATAAGAGTAGCAAATAAGCAATTAAATAAATAACCAAACCAACCAACCAACCAACGAACCATCAACAATCACAAATCCATTGAAACAAGAAAAAGCACAAAGTACAAAACAGAAAGGAAACACGAATAGATAATTTCTTGTTTTGTATAAAAAAATAATTTAATTTTAATTTAATTTAATTTTATTTTTCTGTTGATCTCCAAACATTTAACCAATCATAGCAATTACAATTACTACTACTTTTATTTATGACCTAAAAGTTTTCACTAAGAAACTTCGGACTATTCAACGAAATCTGGAGTAAAAGAAAAACAAAAGAAAAAGAAAAAGAAAAAAAATATACTGGTGAAAAAGTAAAACATGTGAAGAACTACTATAAAAATATATACAAGTACTTTACTTACTATTGCCGAGGGTTTACAAGAGAAGTGAAGAGATTTTTTATAGTTTAATTTAAGTTAAAACTCTTTTTTTGTTTCTGATGTCTTTGACATAATTAATTGCAAATTATAGTTATAGTTATAGTTATAGTTTAACTTTGATGATCTTATATTATATTATATTGTATTGGTAGTAGTATTAATAGTAGTAAGTTCTAATGATGATGATCCTTACACCCTAAAAATAAAAATAAGTCATTATTTTTTTTTGTTACTTGACAAGGAAAAATTAAATTAAATTAAATATCTAAGTAAGTAAGTTCTTGTATTGTATTGTATTGTATGGGTTTTGTGTTAGTAAGTTGTTGTTGTTGAAATTTTATAGTTTTGATTGTATTATAAATTTAATTGATGTGATTGGTTAGATATGTGTTATATACAGTACTTCTCCATTTAATGGATCCGATATTTTTTGATTTTCTCCATTTTTTTTTTTTTTTTTTTTTCACTCTAAAAATTTAAATTTACATGCATCTAAAATATCAATACCATTACATTATATTATATTATTATGTAAAGATATGTTGATAGACTTATAAAACAAATGGTCATTTCATACCATACTAGAATATAACCATTTAATATAAACCCAATTGATTTTATAAAAAAAGAGAACTACTACAAAATATAATTGCAACCAATTAAATAATAAGGAACATATCCCTTATTCTTATCATTTACTACAAATCTTCTTTCTTTAAACAATTGTACTTAACTTCTTTACTCCTTCTTCTTCTACAACGATTTCTCTCTCTCCCTCCTTCTACGTTGCTTCGTCGACCAAAATTAAATACATAAAAAATAAATAAAAAAAAAAAAAAAAAAAAAAATCAAAAATTTAAAAAAAAAAAAAAAAAAAAAAAAAAAATAAAAAAATAAAATTTTTTTTATATAAAATGAAATATAAATTTCTCTTTCTCTCTCCTCCAATTGAATTTTTCTTTTATTCTTTTACTCTTTTTTTTTTTTTGAAGTTTTTTTTTGATTTCTTGTTGATTTCTTTCTTTTCATTCTTCAAATCAAATAACAATGTTGTCTGCTTCAAGAAGAACAGCAATTAAAGCTCCACGTTCTATTCGTGGTTTAGCTACTTCAGGTTTCAATAAAGATACCCAAGTTAATCAAAATTTATTAGAAACTCATTCTTTTATTAATTATAAAAAACATTTAGAAAATGTTGAAATTGTTAAACAAAGATTAAATAGACCTTTAACTTATGCTGAAAAACTTTTATATGGTCATTTAGATGATCCTCATGGTCAAGATATTGAAAGAGGTGTTTCTTATTTAAAATTAAGACCTGATAGAGTTGCTTGTCAAGATGCTACTGCTCAAATGGCTATTTTACAATTTATGTCTGCTGGTATGCCAGAAGTTGCTACTCCATCAACTGTTCATTGTGATCATTTAATTCAAGCTCAAATTGGTGGTGCTAAAGATTTAGCTAGAGCTATTGATTTAAATAAAGAAGTTTATGATTTCTTAGCTTCTGCTTGTGCTAAATATAATTTAGGTTTCTGGAAACCAGGTTCAGGTATTATTCATCAAATTGTTTTAGAAAATTATGCTTTCCCAGGTGCTTTATTAATTGGTACTGATTCCCATACTCCAAATGCCGGTGGTTTAGGTCAATTAGCTATTGGTGTTGGTGGTGCTGATGCCGTTGATGTTATGTCCGGTTTACCATGGGAATTAAAAGCTCCAAAAATTATTGGTGTTAAATTAACTGGTAAAATGTCTGGTTGGACTTCTCCAAAAGATATTATCTTAAAATTAGCTGGTATTACTACTGTTAAAGGTGGTACTGGTGCAATTGTTGAATATTTCGGTTCAGGTGTTGAAACTTTTTCATGTACTGGTATGGGTACCATTTGTAATATGGGTGCTGAAATTGGTGCTACTACTTCTGTTTTCCCATTTAATGATTCTATGGTTGATTATTTAGATGCTACTGGTAGATCAGATATTGCTAAATTAGCTAATGTTTATAAAAAAGATTTCTTATCAGCTGATGAAGGTTGTGAATATGATCAAGTTATTGAAATTGATTTAAATACTTTAGAACCACATATTAATGGTCCTTTCACTCCAGATTTAGCTACTCCAGTTTCAAAAATGAAAGAAACTGCTATTGCTAATGGTTGGCCATTAGAAGTTAAAGTTGGTTTAATTGGTTCATGTACTAATTCATCTTATGAAGATATGACTAGAGCTGCTTCAATTATTAAAGATGCTGGTGCTCATGGTTTAAAAGCTAAAGCTTTATATACTGTTTCTCCAGGTTCTGAACAAGTTAGAGCTACTATTGCTAGAGATGGTCAATTGAAAACTTTTGAAGATTTTGGTGGTGTTGTCATGGCTAATGCTTGTGGTCCATGTATTGGTCAATGGGATAGACAAGATATTAAAAAAGGTGAAAAAAATACTATTGTTTCATCATTTAACAGAAATTTCACTGCTAGAAATGATGGTAACCCAGCTAC
This sequence comes from Insectozyma bohioensis, assembly GCA_030582535.1. NCBI lineage: Eukaryota > Fungi > Ascomycota > Pichiomycetes > Serinales > Debaryomycetaceae > Insectozyma > Insectozyma bohioensis. The sequence goes on along the minus strand of JAKTXL010000189.1, from coordinate 8,791 downwards.
TCACGCTTTCGTTGCTTCCCCAGAAATGTCAACTGCTTATGCTATTTCTGGTGATTTAGGTTTTAACCCAATCACTGATACTTTAATTGGTGCTGATGGTAAAGAATTTAAATTACAAGAACCACAAGGTGTTGGTTTACCACCAAATGGTTATGATCCAGGTGAAAATACTTATCAAGCTCCACCAGTTGATAGAGCTTCAGTTAATGTTGTTATTTCTCCAACTTCTGATAGATTACAAAAATTAACTCCATTCAAACCATGGGATGGTAAAGATGCTGAAAGATTACCAATTTTAATTAAAGCTGTTGGTAAGACCACCACTGATCATATTTCTATGGCTGGTCCATGGTTAAAATACCGTGGTCATTTAGAAAATATTTCTAATAATTATATGATTGGTGCTATTAATGTTGAAAATGGTAAAGCTAATGAAGTTAGAAACCATTATACTGGTAAATATGATGGTGTTCCACAAACTGCTGGTGCTTATAGAGATGCCGGTCATAAATGGGTTGTTATTGGTGATGAAAATTTCGGTGAAGGTTCATCAAGAGAACATGCTGCTTTAGAACCAAGATTCTTAGGTGGTTTTGCTATCATTACTAAATCATTTGCTCGTATTCATGAAACTAACTTGAAAAAACAAGGTTTATTACCATTAAATTTTGTTAACCCAGCTGATTATGATAAAATTAATTTTGATGATGAAGTTGATTTACTCGGTTTAACTGAATTAGCTCCAGGTAAAAATGTTACTTTAAGAGTTCATCCAAAAGAAGGTGAAGCTTGGGATGCTGAATTATCACATACTTATAACATTGAACAAATTGAATGGTTCAAATATGGTTCAGCTTTAAATAAAATGGCTGCTGTCGCTGCTGAAAAAAAATAAATTAAATAAAATAGTTTTTAATTAAAAAAAAATGGTGTTGTACTTTATTCATTCATATATATTCATGTTTATTAGTTTTTTTTTGCACATTTTTGCTTAATATTGTTTATAATTAAATTATTTATTCAAAAAAAAAAATATATATATTTCTATTTATAAAAAAAAAATGAAAAATTCTTTATTGTAGTTCTTCTCTAAATAACGGAGTTACTTTTGATATATTCTATAGTGGCGGGATTAAAGGTTCCATGTTTGGAAATAAGTCCGCGTAGAAGTATTTTTTTTATTTGCTTTTTTTTTTTTTTTTTTTTTTTTTTTTTTTTTTTTTTTTTTTTTAAGTTTTTGGTGCCTCTTGCTTTTTTCAAAAGTTGTAATATAAAAGAACAGTTACAACCACAACCATTTTCATTTTAGATAAATTATTAGGAAAATACTTATGATTATTTAAATATATATATATTATTACATTAAAATGCAATCAAACTATCCTCAGTTGATATGTGGGTTTAAAGCTATACTAAATCCCATGGCACCAGATAATGAAAATGCATTTAATCCATGTTTTTTAACAATAATATTATCAATTTTTAGTCTTATAAATATAATATATGGTACAATTACATTATTTCAATTTTCAAAATTAATTAAATTTGGAAAAATTTTTTCAATTAAAAATTCAGGAATTAATCATTTTATTAGAATAAATTTAATAATTATTGAAATTTTATTATTTATTTATTTATCTTCATTTATTAGTATTCATGAAAGATTATCAGATCAAAAAATTATATCATTTAGTTTATTTGAATTTTTATTAATTTTTATAATTTTACCAATTCATATTTATGAAATTTATTATATACCTATTCAACTGAATATTTTATTAATATTTTGGCCTTTAACAACATTATATTTAATTGGATTATATTATCAAGATAATTTTACAAAATTTGTTATAATTCAACTGTTAAATTCAAAATTTATTGAAATTTTATTAATTTTAAATTCAATTTTAATATTTTTTATGGAATATTTTAAATGGAATCCATGTAATGAATTAATTTATAATTTTAAAATTAATAATAAATTAGAAGATTTAAAAAAACCAAATATTATTCAACAAACTACTTTTACTTGGATGAATGAATTAATTATTAATTCTTATAAAAATCAAACTGTTACAACTACGGAATTACCAAATACTCCACCTGAAATATCAGCATCTTATTCTGGTGAAATTATTAGAAATTATTGGAATTCAAATAATAATAATAATAGTATTAATAAAAATAATAGTTTAATAATGGCTTTATTAAAAGCTTTTGGTAAAATAATTTCATTATCATTTATATTTGAATTTTTAACAGGTTTATTAAATTTTGTTCAACCTCAATTATTAAGATTATTAATATTATTTTTTAATATTAAAAAAAATCCTCCTTTATTAAAAGGTTTTTTAATTTCTTTTACAATGTTTTTAAATACTTTATTTCAAACATCTTTAAATAATAGATATTTATTAACTAATTTACAAGTTGGTTTAAATATTAGAGCTGCATTATATTCATTAATTTATAAAAAATCTTTAAATTTATCAGGTGAATCAAAATTAAAAATATCTTCTGGTGATATTATAAATTTAATGTCTGTTGATGTTAATAGAATTCAAAAATTATTTACTGATTCAAGTACTTTAATTTTAGCACCTATAGATATTTTATTATGTATTTTATCACTTTGGCCATTATTAGGTAAATCAACTTTAATAGGAATTTTAATTATGATTATATTAATTCCAATAAATTTAATAGTTGTTAGATTTTTAAGAAAATTAAATAAAAAACAAATGAAATTAAAAGATAATCGTTCAAGAATAATTAATGAAATTTTAACATCAATTAAAAGTATTAAATTATATGCTTGGGAAAAACCAATGTTAAATAAATTATCAGAAGCAAGAAATGATAAAGAATTAAAAAATTTATTAAAAATTAGAATTATTCAACAAATTACAACTTTTATTTGGACAATTATGCCATTTTTAGTATCTTTTAGTACTTTTGCAACTTTTGTTATATTTGAAAATATTCCATTAACTTCAGATATTGTATTTCCAGCTTTAGTTTTATTTAATTTATTATCAAATCCTTTATCTGATTTACCTTCTGTAATTCAAACTATTATAGAAGCTCAAGTTGCTATTCAAAGAATTAAAGATTTTTTATTAAGTGATGAAATTGATAAATCTTTAATTAATAAATTATCAAAAAATAATAATAAAAAAATTAAGAATGATATTACTATAGAAATTAAAAATTGTTCATTTGGTTGGACTCATAAAAAATATACTGATGATGAACCTCAACAAGATAATAATTTTGCTTTAAAAGATATAAATTTTATTGCTAAAAAAGGTCAATTATCATGTATTGTTGGTAAAGTAGGTAGTGGTAAAACTTCATTATTATATGGATTATTAGGTCAATTAATAATTTCAAAAGGAAATTTAAAAGATGATGAACCAAAAATTGATATTTATGGTACAACAGTATATTGTGCTCAAACACCTTGGATTATGAATGGTTCAGTTAAAGATAATATATTATTTGGATGTAGATATGATGAAATATTTTATAATGATACAATTGAAGCATGTCAATTATTACCAGATTTAGAAATATTACCAGATGGTGATGAAACTCAAGTTGGTGAAAAAGGTATTACATTAAGTGGTGGACAAAAAGCTCGATTATCTTTAGCTAGAGCAGTTTATGCAAGATCTGATATTTATTTATTAGATGATATATTATCTGCTGTTGATTCTCATGTTGGTAAGAAAATTATTGATAAAGTTTTAAGTAAAAATGGTTTATTATCAACTAAAACTATTGTATTATGTACAAATTCGGTACATGTATTAAAATTTTCTGATAGTATAACTTTAATTGAAAAAGGGGAAATTATTGAAACAACAACTTATAATGAAATTGATATTAATAATCATCCTAAATTATATGAAATTACAACCAATTTTAGTAATAACAATAATAATAATAATAATAATAATTCGAGAGAAGAAACTCCTATTATATCTTCTTCTTCTTCTTCTTCAAATGAAGAAATATTAATTAAAGAACAACAAATTGTATCATCATCATCATCATTAAGTTTGCGTAGAGCAAGTATAGAAACTTTCCATTGGGATCCAGTTAATAAATTATTACCTAATTTAAGAAGTGGACAATCTCAAGAAAATAGTGAAAAAGGTAAAGTTAAATGGTCAGTTTATTTAGCATATGCAAAAGCATGTTCAATACCTGGTTCAATATTATGGTTTTTATTAGTTATTTTATCAACTGGATTATCAGTTGGAGCAAATTATTGGTTAAAATATTGGACAGAACAAAATTCAGAATCAAATGATAATTCAAATATTTGGAAATTTCTTTTAATTTATGCATTATTTGGTTTTGGTTCAGCTATAATATCAATTTTTCGTAATACTATAATGAAATGTTGGTTAGCTATAAATGCATCAAAAAAATTTCATGATGATATGTCAAAAAGAATTTTATCTTCACCAATGATTTTTTTTGAAAGAACTCCAATTGGTAGAATTATGAATAGATTTACAAGTGATATAAATAAAATTGATGATGGTATACCTTCTGTATTTCAAAGATTTGCTGGTCAAGTTGTTAGAACAATTTTTAGATTAGGTGTTGTAACTTTAGCTATACCATTATATTTAATTGTAATTTTATTACTTTCAATACTTTATATTTATTATGAAATTTATTATGTTTCAATTTCAAGAGAATTAAAAAGATTAGTTTCTGTTTCAAGATCTCCAATTTATGGTCATTTAGGTGAAAGTTTAAATGGTATAGATACAATTCGAGCTTATCATCAAACTAATAGATTTGAATTTATAATGAATACAAATATTGATTTTAATTTAAAATCACTTTATATGTTAACATCAATAAATCGTTGGTTATTTTTTAGATTACAAGTTATAGGAGCTATTGGAGTATTATCAGCTTCAATGTTAACTATATTAAGTATTAATACATCACATCCTTTAAGTGCATCAATGGCAGGTTTTGTCATGACTTATGCATTACAAGTAACTTCATCATTAAGAGCATTAGTTCGATCATCAGCAGAAGTTGAAACAAGTATTGTTGCAGCTGAAAGATGTCTTGAATATACTTCTTTACCAATTGAAGAAGAAATTACAACAAAATTAATTAAACCTCCAATTACTTGGCCACAAAATGGATCAGTTGAATTTAAAAATTATTCAACTAGATATAAAGCAAATTTAGATTTAATTTTAAAAAATATAACATTATCAATTAATTCAAATGAAAAAATTGGTATAGTTGGTAGAACAGGTGCAGGTAAAAGTTCTTTAGCATTAGCAATATTTAGAATAATTGAACCAGTTGAAGGTCATATTGAAATTGATAATTTAAATACAAGTAATCTTTATTTATATGATCTTAGAAATAGATTAAGTATTATACCACAAGATTCTCAATTATTAGAAGGTACAATTAGACAAAATTTAGATCCTTTTAATTATTATACAGATGAAGAAATTTGGAAATCATTAGAATTAGCACATTTAAAAGATCATATAATGAATTTAAAAGATGAAAAAAATGAACAAGAAAATGAAAATAATAATAATAATAATAATAATAATAATAATAAATTATTATGTAAAGTTTATGAAGGAGGTTCTAATTTTTCATCAGGTCAACGTCAATTAATGTCATTAGCAAGAGTTTTATTAAAAATGAATGATTCAAATATTTTAGTTTTAGATGAAGCAACAGCAGCTGTTGATGTTCAAACTGATAAATTTATTCAAGAAACTATTTATAAAGAATTTAAAAATAAAACTATTATTACAATTGCTCATAGATTAGAAACTGTTATGAATAGTGATAAAATTGTTTGTTTAGATAAAGGTGAATTAAAAGAATTTGATTCACCTAAAAAATTATTAGAAAATGAAAATGGTATATTTTATAATTTATGTAAACAAGGTGGATATATCTAAAAAATTATTAAAACATTTCCTAATTAATAGATTTAATTATTATATAGAATATAGTATTTAAGAATAATATATATATATATATATATATATATATAACTTTTCCAAGATAAATTTTTCTACAAACAAACTATTCAATATAATAAATTCTTCTACTTCACTCAATTCACATCATCGAGTATTTTTTAAAAGAAAATAATCAAAAGAAGAAACTGATATATACATAAGATTAGATGTTGAAAAATATAATATACTAACTGCATAAAATTACATATGACTAAATAAAGAAATAATGAGAAATGAATAAAATAATTTCATGCAACAAGTTACTCGATCATACATAATCATAAATAATTAGGAACAATATATAAATAGATTTATAATTCCTTCTTCTCTACAGATTTCAATTTAACTTAATTAATGATGATAAAAAAAAATTTTTCAATTCAATTAAAAAAAATCAATTGATTGCAAATCAAGACAAATTCATGATATAATCTAAATTTAATAGTACCATTTTTCATACAGGAAATATTAACGGAAGTGCGTTCAATATAGCTGGTTTCAATACTAATTGCCATCAACAAATCCATCAAATAGCCTTGCTAGCTCAATGGTAGAGCGTGAGACTTTTAATCTCAAGGCTGCGGGTTCGAGCCCCGCGTAGGGCTTTCTTTTTTGCAATTTTTATTGCCAATATTTTTTTTGTTTATTTAGTTTTTCCTAAGAATGTTAGATATAAGAGATGTTTATATATTTATATAGTTTTTTTTATGTATGTATTTAAATAGTTCAATGAATTCTCAAGTATTTGAAGAGAGTGATTATACAATAATAAATTTTGTCTATATACTTTGGTATTTTAACCACAAGTCTCGTTATTGAAACTACTGTTATTGATATATAAAATAATGGAATATAGATTCAAAAGTTTTTATTTTTTTTCTTAATTTTTTGGAATTATTTTGAACAAAAAAGTTTTAACTTAAACAAATAAGTTGCAAATTTAGAAAATGAAATATTATAGGGCAAAAATAAAAACAAAAAGCAAATACTATATTTTCGATATAGTTCAATCAAATTTAATAGAAAGTACATATATCAAGTTATTTTGGTTTATTTTATAATAATCAAGTAATTAGAGGTTTTAGTTATAAAATGTATAATATATGTTAGTCCTGACTCTTAATCATTTGATATTTTAAAAAAAATGATATAACAATTATTTGAACAACAACCTACAAAATTAAGGAAACGGCAAAAGAATTATATTACAACTTAATCTCTTAATTATGATAATAATTAATTAATTAGATTGAAAAGAATAAATTCTATTTCTACTTTGGTAATTGATCATATAACAAAGTATAATACTAAGAGTTTAAACCCTTTCGGGTAGAAAATAAAAAATAAACTCTTCCTTTATTTTTTTTCTGGTCCGATTCAGTCGTGCACGTCGTCATCAATATGAAAATCTTTTTTCTGTTGCATAGCGTGCAGAGTGTTCAATATAAAAATCATTTTTCTGGTGTCTGAGTGCAGAGTGTTCAATATGAAAATCTTTTTTCTGTTGCATAGCGTGCAGAGTGTTCAATATAAAAATCTTTTTTCTGCTGACTACGTGCAGAGTGTTCAATATAAAAATCTTTTTTCTGGTGACTGCGTGCAGGGTGTTCAATATAAATTTTTTTTCTGGTGTCTGAGTGCAGAATGTTCAATATAAAAATCTTTTTTCTGCTGACTGGTCGTGTGGACCTCCCAATCTGAAAATCTTTTTTCTGCTGACCGACGTGCAGAGTGTTCAATCTGAAAATCTTTTTTCTGGTGTCTGAGTGCATACTGTTCAATAAAAAAATCTTTTTTCTGGTGACTGCGTGCAGGGTGTTCAATATGAAAATCTTTTTTCTGCTGACTGGTCGTGTGGACCTCCCAATCTGAAAATATTTATTCTGGTCACTGCGTGCGGAATTTCATAAATTACGTAAATTGGACACCGCGCACTACTTTTAAAATTTAAATTACATGATTTCATAAATTACGTAAATTGAACACCGAACACTACTTTAAATTTTAAATTATGTGATTTCATAAATTACGTAAATTGAACACCGAACACTACTTTTAAATTTTAAATTACATGATTTCATAAATTACGTAAATTGAACACCGAACACTACTTTAAAATTTTAAATTATGTGATTTCATAAATTACGTAAATTGAACACCGAACACTACTTTTAATTTTTAAATTATGTGATTTCATAAATTACGTAAATTACGTAAATTGATCGTCGAGCACTACTTTTAAATTTTAAATTATATAAATTAGTCACCGTGCACTAATTTTGCGATTAATATAAAATTGTATGTATAACAAAAAATATAAAACCTGCTCGTAACCAAAAACACTTTGCATAACAAAAAACTAAATAGGCTCGTAACCAAAAACAATTTGCATAACAAAAAGTAAAACAGGCTCGTAACCAAAACAACGTTGCATAACAAAAAAGTAAAACTGCGCATAACAAAATGGAACCATAACAAAAAACTTCACATACCAAAAAAGGCCCTATAACCAAAAATTGGCATACCAAAAAACAAACAAAATGGAATCATACCAAAAAAGTCGCATAACGAAAAACGTCGCATAACGAAAAGCTTTGCATACCAAAAGAGGCCCCATAACAAACAACTTTTTCTTGATATGCGAGTTTTTTGTTATGGGCCTTTTTTGATATGCGAGTTTTTCGGTATGCGAAGATCTTTGTTATGCGTCTTTTTCGTTATGCCAATTTTTTGGTATGCGAAATTTTTTGGTATGCGAA
>JAKTXL010000188.1:0-16938 GCA_030582535.1 Insectozyma bohioensis | reverse complement strand
AAAAAAAAAGAAATTGAGATATAAAATCAAAGATACCAAACCAAAAACAAAAATTCTTTCTTTCTTTCTTTTCTTTGTAGTAAATTTGGCATTAAAGAATTGATTTCTTCAGAGATAATCACATATATATCACAAGAAGAGGAACTTGGATATACTAACTATCTTCGATACAGTTATCTTCAAAAAAGTTTTAATTTCAAAAGGATATAATTTATAAATTGAATAAGGAATACATTTGGGCAGTTAATTCTAGTGATTACTGATTTTTTACCAATGTATAAGAAATCAATTTATATAATTTTTTAAATATAAATTAATAACTAAGGAGAAACTTGTCAACAAAGAAATAATTTTTGTTATGAAACTTATCTTTTGATTTATGAACGTTGATCGATGTTGTTTATTTTTTTAGATCTTCCCAAATTTTTGGAAGAATTTTTCCAACTATTTTAACAATATGAAATTAATATTTTGTAGTTATTGAAAAGAAAAAGTTGTAAAAAAAAAAATAAAAAAAGTTGGGAAAAAAAAAGTGTATTTATAGTATTATTTTAATTTGTATTTTTAAAAATTATTGCTATGCTGGTATACTAGTTTTTTTTTTTTGCAGTAATATTTATTGTAATGCTAGTATACTATTTTTATTTTGCAGTAATATTTTTCGTAATGCTGGTATACTATTTTTTTTTTTTGGCAGTAATATTTTTGGTAATGCTGCTATACTATTTTTATTATCTCCAAAAAAAAATATATATACAAGATAAATAATACATTATAATAAAAGTTCATATTTTACAATTTTTATTAATTTATGTATTATGATATAAGTATTTAATAGTTTGAATTATAAATCTACGTATCTAGTTTTAATTATTCTATAAATCCAGTTTCAATTATTCTTTAAATTTACTTTCTATTTATAATTCAATATTCGATAAATTAAATTAAGCTACACAACTTCTACGCTAATTTAGAAAAAGAACAGTTCATATTATTTTAATTTTTTTATCAAAACCTCGAAGGTAATGAATAATTGTTGTTTATTCAAAGATTATAAATTAACAAACATAAGATCTCTTATGTGTATGTTGTCACGAACCAAAAAAATCTGTTTACTACTATTACATATTTTAAAATAAGAATTAAAATAAATAAATATCTAAATAGTTACATAAATTAATGCAAATTATAAAATCCAACTATATCAAATTCCCATTGTATTAAATTTACCATATATGATTTCACCTAAACTTGTAACTATATCTTCTAAAATGATAAAATATAATTTACAAGGATAAAATTTGACTGCATATTAAACCCTAATTTTGCCTATGCGCTACCAATTGATAAATTACGAAACAGTTTTTTTTTTTTAACTACAAAATCAGAATCAACTACATTTATTTATATTTGGTTGTAAAAATCGATACACACAAACACACACACAATCATTATCTATCACATTTTATTTCAATTAATCAATTTCAAAACACATCAACATCAAAATGGCTACTATTTTTGATTTACCGCCAGAGTTATTATCAATAATATTTAGTTATATTCCATTAGGAGAATTACCTAAGTTTTTTGAAGATGTTGATTTAAGAAAACTTGCAATGGAAATATATTACAGTGCAATCGAACTTACAGATTATAAATATTCTGGTAGTATAAAAGTTGGAGAATCAAATGATAATGAAGATTTTAATTTAAAATATAGAAAAGTTTTTCTAACATCTTCTGAATTTATTGATATATTTTTAAATAATTTAAATTTACAGATTAATAAATTTTATCTTCAAAGGGAATCGGATTTAGATACATTATTACTGGTTTCACAAGTACCCAGAACAATTGTTGTTTCAAAAGATTTACCAATTGATTTTCTATTTAGTTTGCCTTCGAGTTCAAATTTAGAATTATTAAATATTTCAGACTTAAATTATGATATTCCTAATAATGTAACTACACTAAAATTTAATAATTCTATTAAATTTGATGAAAGATTTTTAGAAATGGTAAGAAAGTTAAATTTAAAAGAATTATCACTTAGAAATTTAGATTTGGATTTGAATAATATTCCAAATTTTCCATCATCTTTAACATCATTAGAATGTTATATTAATATTGAACAAGATTTTGAACATGGTAGTATACCAAATATTCCAATAAATATAAAAATTTTATCATTTCAAAATATTAATTACATAAATAGAAATGAATTAATAGAAACTGGATATGAAATTGATTTATCATCATTTTTAAATTTGACTAAATTGAATTTAAGAAATCTTTTAGATATTGATTTTAAATTTCCAAAGAATCTTAATGAATTATGGATTGAAGATTTTGGTTTTTATCCAATTCCTTCATTAAAATCTTCAAATATTACCATTATTAATTTAATTGGGAAATTAGAATTAATTAAATCAGCCTTGAATCCAAATATGTTGCCTAATTGTTTAAAAGAACTTACTATAAATGAATGTTTGCTCGCTGATTTTGAATTGCAAGATAGGAGAAAATTTAACTTTTTGGTACCACCTTTTCAAGTACCAAAATACCTTCAAAGATTAGAATTAGAATTTAAATATGATTTTTTTATTAGGAAAATAATTTTTTCTTCGTCATTATTCAAACTTCATTTGACAGGTGTAAAATTTGATATTACTCAATTTGAAAATGGTGATTCTTTTGATAGAAGGAAACAAAACTGGAAATTACCTAATACAATACAAAACTTAGAATATTTGGCTTATGATACAAAGGAAATAATAGAAAATTTAGATTTATTATATCTTAATAATTTGGTTTATAGCAGAATTTTACTTAGTTCTAATTATTTGTCAAATAGAATCAAATTTCCTGAAAATTGTAAAGCAATTTTTTTACCAAATATAAGTATATGTATTGAAAACATAAATGATTTATTTAAATTTCCTAAAAATCTAGAAGAATTTGAAATTTTTATTGCTTCCAATGAATTGGATAAATTATTAAAAAAATTACCAACAAGTATTAAAATATTAAAACTCACTTGTAAACACGCAAAAGGTATTAAGGTTCCTGAAAGGTTTTCAAAATTTCATAACTTAAAAGAATTAAGTATCACGTTCAACAATTATAGAGGAGAGATTAATTTAAAAATATTACCTAAATCAATTAAAGAATTATATATTAGAAATAGTCAAGTTGAATTAACTACAAAATTAGAATTAGAATTGTTATCACTAATAAATTGTTCATTTGTTAATAGTTCTCGAAAACCTAAGCCTATTAAAACTTTAAAATTTATATATTTATTTGATTGTAAAGGTATAAAATATTTGTATTTAAAACATTGTCAAGATTTAGAATATTATTTTGATTATTCAAAATATATTAATAAATGTCTAATTTTCAAAGATTTAGTAGATAAACATAAATTAAAAAAAATTAGCATTCAAACAACATTAGATGATGAATATATTTTAAGCAAATATCCAGAATTATCTACTAAACTTAAATTTGTTCATGAGGATGATTTTGAAACTATTGAATTGAATTTTTAAATATTCATAATAGTTGTATGTATTTTTTTAATCATTTTTTTTTGATTTTAGCAAGTTTCATTAAATTAGAATATATAAAAGGTTATTTAATAGGGATATCAGTAGCTTTTCTTTGGATCTATACTATAATTTTGTTGTTTTTGCATTTCACAAATTCTAGACTTTTTTGCAACTGTTTTTTTTTTTTATTAATTTAGGCAAACTACAATACAAAATTAAAATATATTCATTCATATTCATTTCAAAGTAGTTTTTTTTACATTGTTTTTGTCAATTATATTTAGTTTATTTATAGTTTATATAGTTTTGTAATTTGATATCGAAACATATTGTAATCCGATAGTTTGATTGTTATAATATAGTTTGACTATATATTGATTGTTTGGTTTGTTGTTTTTGGCTACGCTCGGTTGCAAAAAAATGTGAAACAAATGCGGTAACCAAAATTCATTTCTAATGTATCGTATTACCAATAAATCTATTTAAAAAGATAAATCTCAAGTTGTTTTATTATTAAACCGAGTTTGTATAACGTAAAATAATTATTATGGACGGTTAATTCTCGTGATTATTGTTTTTATTTTTTTTAACCAATGTATAAGAAATCAATTTATATAATTTTTTAAATATAAATTAATAACTAAGGAGAAACTTGTCATCAAAGAAATAATTTCTTTTAAAAAGTTTTCAGAAGCTTCTTTTAATTTATAAAAGTTGTACCATAGTTTATCTTTTTTATAGCTTTCCATAATTTTGGAAGAATTTTTCCAACTTAATTAACAATATGAAATTAATATTTCGTAGTTATTGAAAAGAAAAAGTTGTAAAAAAAAAAAAAAAAAAAGTTGGGAAAGAAAAGTGTATTTATAGTATTATTTTAATTTGTATTTTTAACAATTATTGTAATGCTGTTATGCTATTTTTAATTATTTTGGAGTAATATTTTTTGAGATGCTGCTATACTATTTTTTTTTTTTTTTTTTTTTGCAGCAATATTTTTTGAAATGCTGCTATACTATTTTTATTATCTACAAAAAACATATAACAAGATAAATAATATAATACATTATAATAAAAGTTCATATTTTATAATTTTTATTAATTTAATTTTAAATATAACTATTTAAATAGTTTTAATTAATTATAAATCTAACTATCTAGTTTTAATTATTTATAAATCCAGTTAAATTTAGTTTTCTATCTATAATTATAGGTCGTATTTTTTTTTAATATGCATGCATTTGGTTATCTGAATCAATAAATTTATGCTTCAATATTTTTCGATATAAATTAAATTAAGACAGAAAACTTCTATGCTAATTTATAAAAAGTATAGTTCATATTATATTATTTTAGTTTTTTTTTATCAAACTTGTTTGATTTATCGATCTGACACGATTTTATAAATCATCGAAATATAAGACCTAATCTCTCTTTCTCCGATTCTATTTTCTTAATCCCAGGATTAGATTATTATCCCACAGGGTATTTATGAAGAATTATTTTTATCTATAAAAGAGAGATTAATAATGACTTGTTAATTAATTATTTTTTTACATAATTTTTGATTTTTGATTTTTGATCTGACATTTCATTTTTGTTGTTTGTTCTCTAAGTAATTAATGAACTTGGGTAGGTTGCAATTTAATTATTTTTGACAAATAATAATATAATAAGTATTCTCCTCTATTGAAAGAAGTCGCATAAAAATAAATCTTTATAATAGAGTTTTAGAGTATTATATATATATATATATATATATAACTTCTTAAATTGGTTGTCAAATTTCTATTTGATATTTTTTGAACCGGTTACTGTTTATTTATCACGTGAACTAACACGTGATTATAAAAAACTTAGCCTTCAACAAGAAAAAAAAAAAAGTTTTTATTTGGGGTCGTGTAAAACACGTATCTATATATAGTTTTTTTAAAGCGTTGTAACATTTCATCAATTTTTCTTCTTGTTCTTTAAAATAAAATTTCATCACTCAATCTCAATTTTTTTTTTTCTCTCTCTCTCCTTTCAAAAAAAAAATAGCAATATAGATCCTTATACAACCCAACTTCAACATCAACTAATATAATCAAATAGTATATCTATATACTTTAATAGGATAAGAAAAGAAAGAGAGAGTTTGATTATTTAATTCATTCGTTATATATATATATATATATACCTACCTTACCTTACAAAAAAAAAAAAATGAAATTATTATATTTACTAATATTATTTTATATAAATTTAATTAAAGCAGATGTATCAATTACATCACCAGAAGAAGGAGATAATTATTCAGGATCAAGTGGTACAGCCCTGTTTACATTAAAATGGACGGATGCAGATGATTCTGATTCAATTAAATCATTAGATAATATAAATTATTATACAATATCATTATGTACTGGAACAAATTCAAATATTCAATGTTATAAAACTCCATTATATTCAAAAATTACAAGTTCATCAATGTCTCAATCAATAAGTTTATCACAAAGTAGTTATCCAAGTGGTTGGTTTTATATACAAATTTATGCATCATTTAATAATGGAGGTTATTCAATTCATTATTCACCAAGATTTCAATTGAGTAATATGGAAGGTGCAACAAGTACTTATATAGTTACAGTTACAGGAGATCAACCAGGTGCACAAATTAATGGATTAGATGATTCAGGTTCTGTTGATTCAAAATCTTTTACAATACCATATACTTTACAAACTGGTAAAACAAGATATGCACCAATGCAAATGCAACCAGGTACAACAGTAACAGCAACTACTTGGACAAGAAAATTTCCAACAAGTGATGTAACTTATTATTCAACAAAAGCTTCATCACCTGTAGTTTATTCAACTATTACACCTGGTTGGAGTTATACTGCTGAATCTGCTGTTAATTATGCTAGTATTGCTCCTTATCCAACTAATTGGTATGCAGCTAGTGAAAAAGTTAGTAAAGCTACTATAAGTGGTGCTACTAAAAAAAAGAGAAGATGGTTAGATGATTAGGTTATATAAGGTTTTATTATATTATTATATTATATTATTATATATATACATTTTTTAATAAATAAATAACTACTACTATTATTATTTAAATAAGGGCTTACTTGTAGAATGGAAATGAAGTTGAATTGAAATTGAATTGAAAAATTTAAAAAATGTAAATAGATAGAAAAAGTATAATTGTAAATTAAACTTAAAACTTTGTTCTTTAAAGTTAATATTTTCAAATAAAATGTTTAAAAAAATATGATATCATAAGATCAAAAGCAGAAAAAAAAGACAATAAAATCAAGAATCAAATATAATATAACATAAATTAAACAACATCGCCTAGTTAGAAGTAATTAATTATGTTCATCCATCATATCCATTAGGTAGTTAAATTAAATTAAATTAAATTAAATTGACGTAATTTAGAGTAATTTGTTTAATTTATGCCTAACTTAACTTATACTTTCCTTTAAATAAATAAATAAACAAACAAATAAAGTAAAAAAATTCGCGACGAATCAATAACAAAAACCAAGGCGAAAAAAAAAACAAAATAAGGCGAAGTGAAGGAGGAACGATGCGATATATTAATATTAATATTAATATTAGTAGTAGTAGAACAAACGACAAGACAAGAATATTTTTAGTCTATTTCCACAATTTCTATTTTTTTAATTTTATTTCTATTTCTATTAGAAGTTTATTTGATGTAAGTTTGAATATTTATAATAATCAGTAAGGAAGAAGGACCCTTCATTGATCATTAATCGGTTGAGTAATAGATCATCAATTTATTAAAGGAATGTAAGTAAGTACGTAAGTAAGTAAGATATTTGTAAAATGGAATGAAGCGTGTTTTGTTATTTTTAGTAATCCCATTTCTTTTTTTGGTGTTTTATTTTTATTTAATACGTTCTTCGTTTTTTTTGTGGTGTCAAATTTTCTGAACAAGGGGTTGAAATTTTTAACTACTAGAAAATTATGGTATTGGTTATATTTCTATATTTCTATATTATGAGGGGATTTAAGATTTATATTTATATATAACTACTCTTTTCTTTCACTTTTTTTTATATTTCTTATATTTTACATTACTTTCATTTTATAAAAGAGATCTACTTAATATAATATAATACAATACAATAGAATACTTAATATGTGTATGATTAATTCTAAAAATTCATTATCAAAAAATTCAAATTCATTACCAAATTCATTACCAAATGATTCATATAATCTAATGTCAACAAAAAATTTCAATAAACAAGATACATCAATAAGTGATAGTAATATAGATTTAGAAAAACAAATTCAACAACAGGAAATATTTAATAAAAATAAAATATATTATAATAAAGAAGATTTTAAAAAGATTAAAAAATTAAGAAATGAAAAATTTTTAAAATTTTTATTAATTTTTCAAATTTTAATAATTGGTTTAATTTGTTTAATTTATTATTTATTATTTATTATGAATATTTATAATAAAGATTTTTTAATAAAATTATTTAAAAAATTTGATTATTTAATTAATTCATTATATGAAATTTTTATAAAATTATGTTATGAAGATTTATAAGAGATGTTATTATTATTTCATGTAAAGTAAAGTTAGGATATTACTAGGAATAGGATAATATAATATAATTGTAAGTGATGATGAGGGATGGGATGTTAAATAGTGATAATTTATAGCAGGTTTCTATAATTTATTTAAATAGATAAAATATATATATATATATTCATACATATTATTGTATATTGATTGATGAATGAGATAAAAAAAAAGATAGAAGTGAGTTAAACTGTGGTACCGTTTTCTTTTCTTGCCCAATGAGGAAATCTAGAGCGATGGTTTTGGTATTAGAAAACTTCGAGAAATAAAAAAACAATTTTCTTTTTCTTTTTAATTTTTTTAATTTTCGCCAAATTAATTTAACACAAGATAAATTAAATTAGAAAATTAGATGAAATAGGGCTTTTATTTTATGAAACTCCTTTAAAAGTTTATATTCAATAAAGTATATAGTTAATTTCAATTAATAAATCAGGAACAAATCAAGAAATAATAGATAGATAGATCGAATAAGATAAGATGATTTTATGAATGGAAAGAAAAATTCAAGAAAAAAAAAAAAATATAAGAATAAGAAAATACACAAAAAAAATAAAAAGTGTTGCAAAATATTTTATTTTAAACATTATTATTGTTTTTTTTATGTATAAGCCAATATGTATATTTGATATGAATGCTTAAGATTATGATAATGTTTATTATTATTAGTTTTAGTAAATAACATAACATAACAACTACGTTTGTTTTTCTCTCTAAACAATCAATCAGTTAAAGTTCATGATGCATTGACCAATTAGAACAGGAGAGAAGTAAAAAAAAATAGTAATAATTACAATTAACTGAAAAAAACTTTTGCAAAAAAAAACCGTTTTGAAATAGAATATATACAAATTGGTAAATAAAGTAAATATAATAGAATAAGTAGAAAGTCAAATGATGTTAATTAAGTCAAAAAAAAGAGACAAATCTATTTTATTCTTTTTTTTCTTTCTTTTTTATAAGCCAGCAAAAAAGAGAAGAATAACAGCAACATTACTACACAAAAGCGGCATAGAACCCTAAAACATAAAAATAAAATAAAATATATATCGCATTAACTACAAAGTACATATTAATTTATATTACTTACATTATACATTCTTCCCCTATATTATATTATATTATATTGCATATAATATGTAATATAAAGTTTAAACAACAAGATGATGAATTCCGGTAAGAATCAAAAGAAAGAAAGAAAGAAAGAAATAAGTTTACTATTCAGGGGAATTTCTTTCTTTCTTTCTTGATTTGTTGATTTGATTTTGATTTGATTAACTTTGCTCTCTTTCTATTTTATTCTTTTGATGGTTAGTTCTTTTAGTTCTTTTAGTTTATTGTTTTTGTTAATACCCAATTTAGGGGATTTAGAAAGAAATATAAATTTAAATATAAATTAAAAGTTTTTTAAATTATTTTAAAGTTTCAAGATTTTAGATTTTTTAAAAAATTTTAATTTACTACTTAGTTTGTGAATAGTAATATTGTATTGTATTGTAACTATTTTTGTTGTGCTTTATTTATTTATTTTTAAATTGCTACACAAAATTAAATTTACAAGATTCTCTTTTTGCTGTATTTACATTTTACATTACATCTACATCTTCTATATATTATTATTATCTATCTGTAGCTGTATCCCGCTGTCTCCCCAAACAATAATACTATTTATCATCAAATGAAGAACAAGAAGTTGTTATATATATACATACTATACATATTATTACTTACTTACTCAAAACTATAACTACATATCCTATCCTATCCATCTACATACAAAATCCCTCTCTCTTTCTCTCTCTTTATTTTTTTACTTTGCTTTGTTTCTATTTTTATTCTTAATATTCTATTTTATCAAAGCAAATAAAATAGAACAATTAAATTTAAAATTTAAAATTTAAAATTTAAAATTAAAATCCTTTTTTTTTTCTTTCCATCTTTCTTTTCTTTCTTTCTACAACAACTATCTATACCCATTCACTTTATTCCACAGTTCACAGTTCACATTCGTTACTTTATTTCATTCAACTTAACTTTAACTCAACTTAACTTCCATTTGTATTATTTCCATATATATTCATTTTTATTTCCTTCGTATTTTTTTTTATTTTTCTGTTTTTTTCATAGATTTTACAACGTTTTTAAACATATAATAATAATATAATTTAATATAATATAACATTAATAATAATATAATATAATAGATAATAATGGCCAATCATCGAAATTTAACTAATGATAAAATTAATACTAATTCAAATTCAAGTTCACAAATTATACTTACAAATCCTTTTGAAAGTCGGTTAGATGAATCTTCATATTCTGTTGATTCAACTAATAATCAACATAGTAGTTCAAATTCAAATTCAAATTCTAACTCAAATAGTGAAGTTTCTTCTGCTATAAATCCAACTGATAATCAATATGGTAGACCATTTACTGCAAGTGGTTATTCATCAAGTGAATCAAATTCTCCATTAATTATTCAACATCAATCACATCAACAACATCATACAACAAAATATTCAAAAAATCCTATACGTAATGAAAAATTAAATATTAATGAACCTCCTATATATGATCGATATCCTCAAATTGAATCAACTGATGAATCTTCATCAACTATTTTAAATCATTCAAATAATAATCTTTCTTCTTCTGATAATTATCAAAAATTTGATTCATTAAAAAAAATTTATGATTCTCCATTTGGTGGTTATCCTGCAACATCATTTCCTTTAAATATTAATGAAAAAGAATCTGATGATTATTTACATAATCCTGATCCAATAGAAGATGCAAAATATGATAAATATAGATTTTGGAATGATTTAAAATATTCTGATCGTAGATCTATATTTGGTATGTTGGGTTTTTTGGTATTAGTTATTGGTGCTGCAATGGTTTTTGTTTTAGTTCCAGCTTTAACATATTCTGGTGTTACACATCGTAAAGAAAAACCTGAAGAATATGAAATTTTAACTCATTATTCATATCCTATAATAAGTTCAATACGTCAAACTTTAATTGATCCAGATACTCCTGAAGAATATTTAACTATAACACCAAGATCCGGGGATGATGATTGGATTTTGGTATTTAGTGATGAATTTAATGCAGAAGGTAGAACTTTTTATGAAGGTGATGATCAATTTTGGACAGCACCAGATTTACATTATGATGCAACAAGAGATTTAGAATGGTATGATCCAGATGCTGTAACAACATCAAATGGTACATTACAATTAAGAATGGATGCTTTTAAAAATCATAATTTATTTTATAGATCAGGTATGTTACAAAGTTGGAATAAATTTTGTTTTACTCAAGGTAGAATTGTATTATCTGCAAGATTACCAAATTATGGTACTGTAAGTGGTTTATGGCCAGGTATGTGGACAATGGGTAATTTAGGTAGACCAGGATATTTAGCTTCAACAGAAGGTGTTTGGCCTTATTCTTATGATTCTTGTGATGTTGGTATAACACCAAATCAATCATCACCAGATGGTATATCATATTTACCTGGTCAACGATTAAATAAATGTACATGTTCTGGACAATCTCATCCAAATCCTGGAATTGGTAGAGGTGCACCAGAAATTGATGTTATAGAAGCTGAAATTAGTACTGATTCAACTGGTGTTAAAGAAAATATTGGTGTTGCTTCACAATCTTTACAATTGGCTCCAATGGATATTTGGTATATACCTGATTATGATTGGGTTGAAATTTATAATAAATCTATAACAACAATGAATACTTATACTGGTGGTCCATTTCAACAAGCTGTTTCTGGTACAACAACTTTAAATAAAACTTGGTATGAATTAGGTGATGGAATATTACATAATTTTCAAAATTATGGTTTTGAATATTTAAATGATATAGATACAGGTTATTTAACTTGGTATATTGGTGATGATCCAACTTTAACAGTTTATTCACAAGCTTTACATCCAAATGGGAATATTGATTGGAGACATTTATCAAAAGAACCAATGAGTATTATAATGAATTTAGGTGTTTCAAATAATTGGGCTTATATAGATTGGGCAATGATTCAATTTCCAACTATATTTAGAATTGATTATGTAAGAGTTTATCAACCTAAAGATGATGTAAATGTTGGTTGTGATCCAGAAGATTTTCCAACTTTTGATTATATACAAGATCATTTAAATATTTATTCAAATGTTAATTTAACATCATTTGAAGATGGTGGTTATAAATTTCCAACAAATTCATTACTAGGGTGTTAAAATTTTAGGGTTGTATATATATTTATGTAGTTTTATTTATTTATTTTTTTTTATCTAAAATACGGACCATACATATTCCAAATTTTTGAAATTAAATCTAATTTTATTGATATTGAATAATTACTATTATTTAATTCATTTAAATCATGAATCCAATCATTAGATAATTCATTAGGTATAATAGGTTTTGAATTAACAATTAAATTAATAATTTCAATTAATAATTGACCTTCAATAGGTTCATCATCATCACCTAAATCTTTTTTTATATTTAACATAATTAATAAATTTTCTATATTATTTAAACTTTTTAAACAAATTAAATTTAATTGTTTACCATTTATAAGAATTGGTTTTGAATTTGAAAAATATTTAAAAATTTGATATAAAATAATTATTGAAGGAGACATTGAAACTATACCAAATACCAATTGTTGAGATTTTAATAATTTATCAATACCATTTATAGCAATAGCACCATCAACTTTACCTTTTTGAATTTGAATTAATATCAACCTAAGTAAAGAACCAGATAATAAATATTTTATAGGAGATTTAATTTCATTTTCATATCTTGACATAATAATATTTAAATCACCATTTTTAACATCATTTTTTATCGTAGTAGGATTAATTTCAATATTATTATCTTTAGCAAATTCAAAAATCATTTTTTCTAAAGATTTAACATCTGATTTTAATGAATCTTTACTTGTTATTGATAATTCATCATCACTACGTAATATTTTAAACATTTCTTTTAATGGTTTTAAAACCCAATTTTTTAAAAATCCTTTAATGGGTTCAATACCATTATAATTTATATATGATATAATTTCATATCTATTATTATAAATTTTTGTTGATTGGGATGGTCCATAATTTAATATTAATAATATTAATATCCAATATCTTGTTATGAATGAAGGTTGTGAAGTATTTGAATATATTTTAAATTTATTAAATTTAATTAAATTTGAAATTGATTGTAATAATAGAATCTCTTGTTCTTTTGAATCTGTGGTGGTATCTGAATCTATTTCTAATATTTTATTTATTGATATTGATAAATTATTAAAATTTGATTTAATTAAAATATCTAAATTTTTTGTATTTTGAAAAATTTCAAAATTTATAATTTTTAAATTTAATTTAATTTCTTTATTAATTAAAATTATTGGAAATTTTAAAATTGATTGAAAATACCAATTTAATGAAGATATATTAAAAAAATTTTTTTGCTTTTTATCATTATTTTGAAATAATTTAATTGATGGATTTTCTTGAATAAATAAATTTTTTAAATTTTTTAAAATTGATTGAATTAAAATATTTGAAATATTTTTAAAATTATTAAAATATTTAGAAATTCCTCCAACCTCATCAATATTACTTTCATTACTTGTTTTGAAGTTATTTTCTAATTTTTTTTTTGTAATTTCAAATATTTCAAATGAATATGAATATAATTTAATTGGTAAAGTTTGTAAAAAATAAATAATTTTTGAAAAATTTGAAGAATTTAAATTTTCCCAATAATTTTGTTGATTTTTTAATATTAAAGTTTTAAAAATTAATGAATTTGTTAAATTTAAACAAATTATTAAAATCATATATTTATTAATAATTTTAATTAATTCATTATTAGTATCATTTACTTGAATCTTATTTAATTTTTTATATATATTTAAAAATTTATCTAAATTTAAATTTGATATTTTTTCAAATTTAAAATTTTCTAAATCAATTAAAAAATAAAATTCTTGAAAAATTAATTGTAATTCTTCATTATTTCCTTTTGGTTGTTGTTCTTGTTGATATTGTTGTGATAAATATTGTTTTGTAAATGAATTTAATTTTTCAAATTCAGTTTTAATTGATAATGAAATTCGATTATTATTATTGATTATTCCTATAATCTTTTGAGATTTTGAAGAATTTGATCTTAATCCTAATGAAATTAAATCCATTTCCTTCTTCTAAAATGTTGATGGTGGTGATTGATGATAATAGTTGAAATCTAAAGAATTTTGTTTTTTTGAATTAGGGAGAAAGAAAAAAGCAAAATAAAAATAACACATGCGCCGCACTAGATTCCTAATCCGTCTTCTGGTTGTCCCCTTCCTCTTCTCTCTGTAAAATCAAAAAAAAAAAAATTAATATTGAGATGAGTTTTTGAGTTTTTTAAATTAAACAATCTATTCCTAAAATGAAGATTAAAACAATTAGTAGATCATCAGATAATTACGTTCCAGTAAGAAATACTCAAGAATCAAGTTTACCAAGAAATTTAGATCCTGCTTTACATCCATTTGAAAGAGCAAGAGAATATACTCGTGCATTACAAGCAACAAAATTAGAAAGAATATTTGCTCAACCATTTATTGGTCAATTAGGTGATGGACATAGAGATGGTATATATAATTTATCAAAAAATTTTAAAAATTTAAGTCAATTTGCAAGTGGTTCAGGTGATGGTATAATAAAATATTGGGATTTAATATCTCGTGAAGAAATTATTAGTTTTAAAGCTCATTATGGTATGATTAGTGGATTATGTATTACTCCAGAAAATAAAATGTTAAGTTGTGGTGATGATAAATTTATTAAATTATGGTCTGTTGATATTAATGATTTTGAAAATAATATAAATGATGATGAAATTTATGAATCTAAAAAAAATAATGGATTAATTAAAACTTTTATTGGTGAACATTCTTTTCAAAGTATTGATTATCATCATGAAAATAAAGATTTATTTGCTACTGGTGGAGCACAAATTCAATTATGGGATATTAATAGATCAAAATATATTTCAAATTTATCATGGGATATAAATAATATATCATCAATTAAATTTAATAAAACTGAAACTAATATATTAGCAAGTTTAGGTGGTGGATCAGAAAATTCAATTATATTATATGATTTAAGAACAAATTCTCCAATTCAAAAATGTATAACAAATTTAAAAAATAATTGTTTATGTTGGAATCCAATGGAATCTTTTAATTTTATAACTGGTAATGAAGATCATAATGCATATTTATGGGATATGAGAAATTTATCAAAAAGTTTAAATATTTATAAAGATCATGTTGGTGCAATAATGGATTTAGATATAAGTCCAACAGGACAAGAATTAATTACTGGTTCATATGATAAAACTTTACGTATATATAATATTAATCAAGGTCATTCAAAAGAAGTTTATCATACAAAAAGAATGCAAAAAATTTTTTGTTGTAAATATACAATGGATTCAAAATATATTTTAACAGGTTCAGAAGATACAAATATTAGATTATGGAGAAGTGATGCATCATCAAGATCTTCAATAAAATCTTCAAGACAAAGAGCAAAATTAGAATATGATGAAAAATTAAAAGAAAAATTTAAATTTATGCCTGAAATTAAAAGAATTTCAAAACATCGTCATGTACCAAAAATTATTAAAAAAGCTCAAGAAATTAAAAGAATTGAATTAGATAGTATTAAAAGAAGAGAAAATAATGATAAAAAATATAATAAAAATAATAAACATTATAATAAATCTGAAAGAGAAAGACATATTAGAGGTATTGCTATTAAAAATAAAGAAGATGATGAATAATAAATAATAATTATTATTACATTATGGGGAGTTTATTTATAGATTGATTTTTCACTTTTTTTAGGTTGGGTTTAATATTAATACATATATTCTTAGAAATTTTATAAAAAACCACCACCCTCTTTCCTTTATATTTCATAAAGTTTACGGAGAAAAATTATATATTATAATTTAATTGAATCTTAGGAATAACTTAAAATATAATATAGTATATTAAAATAATATGAACTATACTTTTTATAAATTAGCATAGAAGTTTTCTGTCTTAATTTAATTTATATCGAATATTGAAGCATAAATTTATTGATTCAGACAACCAAATGCATATTAAAAAAAAAGACGACATATAATTATAGATAGAAAACTAAATTTTAACTGGATTTATAAATAATTAAAACTAGATACATAGATTTATAATTAATTAAAACTATTTAAATACTTATATTTAAAAATAAATTAATAAAAATTATAAAATATGAGTTTTTATTATAATGTATTATTTATCTTGTATATGATTTTTGTAGATAATAAAAATAGTATAGCAGCATTTGCAAAAAATATTGCTGCAAAAAAAAAAAAAAAAAAATAGTATAGCAGCATTTCAAAAAATATTATTCCAAAATAAATAAAAATAGTATAACAGCATTACAATAATTGTTAAAAACACAAATTAAAATAATAATATAAATATACTTTTCTTTCCCAACTTTTTTTTATTTTTTTTTTACAACTTTTTCTTTTCAATAACTACTATTCCTTATAATATTCATCAATATAATTACTCAATTCCCAAGTCACAAATAATATTTATTAATTTTTTCATATTTTTAATTATTTAATAAAAATTATATTAGAATTTAAAACTTTGTTTAAAATTCTTGACAAAATACTATATTA
>JAKTXL010000187.1:0-17056 GCA_030582535.1 Insectozyma bohioensis | reverse complement strand
TCTATTACTTATTCTTATAGGAATGTTCAAGAGAGCTCTTTACGAAGGTTCTACATATATGCATTGACTAGATAATTTATAAATCTGAAGTTTAAAATATATTATAACACTTGATGGCATTATGACCCATATAAACAAATAAAGAAAACGCAATAATCTGTTCATTTCAATAGAACAATCTAGCATGATGATGTACTTAAAATTATTCTTATTGACACTTCAATTGGTGTATAAGATTGAACTATAACTTCGTTTAAAAGGTGACACCTGAGTTTAGTTTTATTCATTTTCGTTTTTGTAGATAAATGTATATTTAGATTTGGATATTATTGTAGATAATATAGAAGACTTGAAAATTTAGAAGATTTAGTTTCTCAATCTGATATAGTTTAAAGCTACATTATATGAAGGTACTAGATAACGTTTACAAATTGATCTAAATATTTCTTATCTTAGTTTATTATTAAAAGCAAATTAAAGCATCAATCCCATTGTTCAATCAATTAAATCAATATCTAATTACCAGTTCCATTTGTATTATCTTCATAAATCATTTTTAATTGATCAATTGAAGTACCTGGTGGTGACAATAAATCCTTATTAAAAATAATATCCATTATTGATAATTGTAAAGCTGTTTCATTTTTATTAAATGATAAATTAGTTTCTGAACCTGGAATTTTTTTTCTTTAAAATGGTTATATATTGATATGTTGCCCAAGAAACATGTATTCTATCAATTTATTTTATTCAAAGCTTATTATACAATATACATACTATATTTAGCAAGTACACAATTCATGCAAGAATTCTCCAGCTTTGCCTTTCTCTTCAGCTCTCATCAAACTTTCACCAATTAAAAATCCATCTACATTTTCTTCATATTTATATTTTTTGACGTCATCAACTGAAGTAATACCACTTAATGCTAATATAATAACATCCCCTGTTCTACCATTGTCTTTTCTTTTTGCAATTTCAACCAAAGAACTTGTAGTATTTAAATCAACATCAAAATTCGTCAAATTTCTATTATTTACACCGATAATTAAAGGTTCCTTCTTTTCTTTATTGAATGTTAACATCAATGCTTGATCTAATTCTGGTTGATCGTTAACTTCTACTAATGGGACCATTCCCAATTCCAATGAGTATTGATATAACTCATGTAATAATTGAAAATCATTTAACATCTTTACAATTAATAGAACAGTATCAGCACCAGCTAACCTTGATTCTAAAACTTGATATTTATTGAAAATAAATTCTTTTCTTAATATAGCCGGTCTTTTGTAGTTCAGAGGTGCATTTGGAGGGTTTTCAACAACCTTTCTAATTAATGCCAAGTCAGATAATGAACCTTTAAACCAGGTTGGCTCAGTTAATACAGATATTGCTGAACATCCATTTAAAGAATATGTCAAAGCTTGAGTTCCAGGGTGAGCATTTATATTAATATCACCTTTTGAAGGGCTAGCCCTTTTAAATTCCGATAATATGACTGTTTGATTCAAGGTTGATTGAGTAAACTTGAGACGATCATAAAAGTTGATCAATTTTGGTGACACATTTAATGATAATTCGATTTCTAAATTTTTAAATGACTTACCAGGTAATTGTAAATATTCTTCATAATCTACTTTTCTTTGCTTGTATATTTTGGCTAAAATATTTTCTTTAGTGGAAGTAGGTTTAATTCCTTTCTTAATTGCTTCGTTTTCTTCCCATGTACCACCATATACACCTAAAACATTATCAATTATTAATTGCCCAGATTCAGTTAATATAGATTCAGGATGGAATTGAACACCTTCGATTGTATATTTTTTATGTCTAACACCCATAATAACTTCGGGTTCAGTTTCGGTAACAGCAGTAACTTCTAATTCTTCAGGCAAAGTTTTTTGACTTCCTGCTAAAGAATGATATCTAGTAACAGCAACTGATTGGGGGACATCCTCGAACATTCCTTTACCATCATGTTTTATTGTTGTTGTTTTTCCATGAACAATTTCCCCGGCATATGATACATCTCCTCCAAATACATCAAAAATACATTCCTGACCCATGCAAACTCCAAATATTGGTAATTTACCTTTAAAATACTTTATTGCTTCACTTGATATACCAGAATCTGTAACTGGATGACCAGGACCAGGTGATATAAAAATGATATCGGGTTTTATTACATTTTCGATTGTATTGATGTCGATTTTATCATTTCTATAGACATCTACCTTTCCACATTTTGGAGATTGATGTAAATATTGATAAAGATTCCAGGTAAACGAATCATAATTATCAATCATCAATACATGTCTTTTATTATCGGCTGCCATTTTTGATTTAAAATATTAATGTGATTGGGTTTTTTATTTTTTTTTTTTTTTTTTCTTTCAAAACTTGTTACAATATTTCGGTTCTGAAAATTTGAGTCATAATTATGTTGAAAAAATAAAAAATCAGAAAATAGATACATTAATGAGATGATTGTAATTAACAAAGAAATAAATATTGAAATAGAATTTTTGAAAGAAGAGATCCATAAAAATATATTCGAAAATTATTTTATTATTCTGTTTTGTTTAGTAGTAACTTAGAATTTTGCATCAATTACATTTAAACTAATTTATTTTTATTTGACAATAATGCAGTCAAATTATATTTATTTAAACTATTTTTGTTATTAAAAAGACTACATTCTATATTCCAAAAAGGTACATGTACCTTTTAATCTCTATAAGTTATGTAAATATCAATCTAGTTTCTTGTCTTCATTATATTCCACCCCATTTAACATTATCGAACTGACTAATTCTAATATTAACATAAATAACGAAGATAACATAGCTAAACAATAATTCGAAATTGACACACCAATGTCTAACCAAGATCCTTCAGTTCTAACTAAAAAGAAAAAGTTTAATGATAGAAAATCACTAGTTGAAATAATTAAAGTGGAAATTGTAAATTTTTTGATTTCCAATTGATGATTCATTATTCCTAAACATGTAGATAATAATATATATGGAATAATCAATTTAACCATCAATAATGCCCCCATAGAAAATGGATCAAAAATTGGAATTAATCTGTAAACCGAATCTAATGAAAATGAAGAAATTGATGATATATTACCAGTACCAAAAAATGCTAATTGTAAAAAGAAAAATCCTACTATTGTGATTCTAATTACCTGTAACCAGTATCCTTTTGGCAACCTACCAGTTTTTGTTTGTGATTCAATTATTTCTTTATGAGTAAATTTTAATAATTCTTCAATAACTAACCATTGTAATAGGATCAATGAAAATCCAACATAGAATAATAATTCAAATGAAATTGTTAAGATTATAAATGTTGGCACGAATGCAAGAAATATTACCAATAACCGTAATCTGTAATCTTTAGATGGATTTAAAGAATGTAATATAGGCAATACTATTAAAGAAATTATAAAAGTTATCCAACCTAAGATTTGTGAATATAGTGGCAAACCACTTCTTGCTTGTAACGAAATCACTGAAACATTTGTGGCAAATAATATTATTGGAATAGCCAAAATTTGAGCTACTACTAGTTTTATTTGTATACTTCTAATATCTTGAACTTTGTTAAATACATATTTGGTACCAATTAAACTGACAGTCAACGATATGATTGCACCTATATTAATTTGGGCTAAACTCTCAACTTTAACAGGATTCAAATTCGTAAATATACACATAAATAAGCAACTCAGAAACCACAAAATTTTCATTAAACTAGATATCTTCAACGAATTTTGCACAAATATTGGGTACATACCAATCAATACAAATATTACTGAAAACATTACTCTTTCAAAAAAACCATATACTATTCCTTCATACATTCCAATAAATGAGAATAAAATTAAAATTCTAGTTGTTTTTGAGACACCATGTAATAACAATTCAGTACCTTTGACAATGTATCTCTTTTCATTCAAAATTGTATACCAAAAATATAATGGAAATATAGAATACATGTAATAGTTAAAAGGCGAGTTTTGATAATATAACACATAGTTTATGGATATAAAAATAGTACCAAAAAATCCTGCTAATGAAACTGAAAATTTTGGTGAATCAATTTCCAAGTCTTTTTCATTTAATATAAATAATTTCAAAAAAATATTAAATGAATATACAATCCAACCAAAAAAACCCAAAGTAACAATAGTTCTGAGCATTAACCAATTATATGTTTGTAAATACGTCAAGCCATCTAAAGCTTTTTTCATTAATTCTTCAGTTATCAATATGGCTTCGTTTTCTAGTGATTTATTCGAGTCTGTTTCTAAAACGTCAATCATTTTTTCAATATCCTGTTGATATTGTTGGATAGTTTTGTCTTGAAAAGGTTCATAAGGTTTAAACCTAAATTGATGATTATAAACTTCTTGTTCTTTCACTAAATACTGTTCAACTATAGCTAATGCATTGGCATAAAGGGCTCTAACTTTAGTTTGCAGGGTAGCATTAATATAACTTAAGGGCAATTCACCAACTGAATTAGCAGGGTAGTTTGCACCGATTAAATAAGCCATCAATGAAGCAATATCAGCTTGATTTACATCATTTCTAGCTAAATGATCCAACTTCCAAGTTTCAAAATAATTTGATTCAAAACCACTACGAACAGGATCTTGTTTGTATAATTGTTCAGACAAGTTTGGTAAATCTTTTAAATGAGCTGGCTTATTAATACCAGCACCCCAAGCAATTAATGGAGTTCGAGTATTATCCGGGTGACCATCACCATGAGAACCAAAATCTGACATACCATGATCAGCAGTGAAAATAAAGGAAGTTCTATCGTCGCCAAAAAACGAGTTTATTCTAGGTATAAATTCTTGCAATTTTTGATCAATATATTCAATATTTTCATAATATTCAGCCAGGTAAGGACGATAGGCATGACCAGCAGTATCAGGTCCTAATAAATGTAAAAAAAAGACATTCCCTTCTTGGTGTAGTTCATCATGTAAAGTTTTATTGGTTGTCAGGTTATTCATCAATTCATCAAGATGACTGAAAACAAATGCATCCAATTCAATCGAACTTGAAGTAAAGTCTTCAAATTCATGTCCATACATACAAACATCGATTCTACCAGGAACAACACCTTCTCCATATGCAAACATTGGTAAAATATCAGGACTTCCAAACGAATAAGTATGTTTCGATTGGTTAAAAAATGAATCAAAATCAACGGGATTTTCTTTCCAACCTTTGGTAACAGCAGAAACATCTTCATAAAATCCTGCTATCATTGCAACATGCCCTGGTCTTGACTCTGTTGGCATTCTTGTATTTGATATTCCCCAGGTACCATTACGTAAAGCTAAACTTCTTAAATATGGAGCTAAATATTTGGATTCACCAGTTCTTGGATGGACCAATTTCTGAAAAGTTTTGTCAGCTCGTAATCCATCACCTACGATTAAAAACAATCTTTTGGCTGGTGGATCGTATGTTGAGACGTGGTGATTCATTCCATGTACCAAAGGCAGAACAAAATAAATATCAAATATTGACCATAAATAAAAAAAATGGAACACCACCCCAATAATCAATAAAAGCTGACGATTTTTATTCATTATTCTTATACTGGATTATTCTTCAATTACACTGGCCAATTTGGTTTTTTGGTGAATAGTGAAATTGTTTTATTTGTAGAGAAAATTTATTTCACGACGCGCGAAAACGAAAAAAAAAAAATATCATCGTGGTCGAAACCTACTGGTTAAACACCAAGGTTACAGAATATAGTAATATAGGAATAATTTAAATTTATATTAATTACAACATATAATTTATAAATAGTAAAATTTCTACTTCCAAGATAAATCACTCAGCTTATAAATTCTAACCCAGTCACAATTCTGTTTATAGACATTCATAGTAATGGTAAATTGAGTCATAGCTTCTTTATAATTGCTAATAACTTCAAGGTCCCTTTTTATACATTCAGTGTAAATTTCCAAATTACTTGCATTAGATTTATTATTAATCGATTCAAAATGTTGAAAATCGGAATCATTTCTTTCCATTTGATATCTTATAATATATTTCTTATAGTTTAAAAACTCGTTTTGATACAATATGATTGAATTGACGTAGTTATCCCATAGATCTTTATTAATGGTCAGTGGATCCAAAGATACAATTGGGGGAACTGGTGGTTTATACTTGTGAACTTTTGGAGAAGCATGCATATCTAAGATCGTAATTTTCTTTGTTGATGAAGTTTCAGTCGATGATGCGGCCGAATGACCACGAACTGGATTCTTATTTATAGGAGTTGACAAAGTTTCAGCTTTTGAAGTACCATCAGAATAAGTATAGACTCTTTTTCTTGGATTTGAAAAGATATTGTCATTATCATTAGAATCGTTTCCAGGTAGACTCTCGTGCAAATCTCGAAAATCAACATCCTCAATATCGTTACCT
Organism: Insectozyma bohioensis; assembly: GCA_030582535.1. Classification (NCBI taxonomy): domain Eukaryota; kingdom Fungi; phylum Ascomycota; class Pichiomycetes; order Serinales; family Debaryomycetaceae; genus Insectozyma; species Insectozyma bohioensis. The sequence continues at coordinate 10,580 of JAKTXL010000187.1, read as the reverse complement.
AATTTCAGTTCTAAATCATTCATATCAAATGATGAAGGATTTTTTGTAGATATTTTTGATCGTTTATGAGGGGTTGTGGCTTGATGTCGTATATGACTCTTATCATGGTTTATGCTAGTCTTGAAGTTTGAATTTCTAGATGGTGATGATAATTTTTGATTTCTAGGAGGTGGTTTATTTCGTAAAGTAAATGGTATATATTCGTCCAATTTTTCACTTGTATCTTTGTTTTGAGATTGGTTCGATAAAGGGGAGCCAGGTCGACCATAATGTGGTGTAGAATACTGAGGATATTCGGAATCATTATTTTCTTCAACATCTATAATTTCTTCAACATCTTCTTCAACAATTTTTGCTCTTTTGGCACTTTGGTTTTTATTAATACTTGGCTTTGAATCTAAAGAATCATCCAAGTCTGAAGCACTAGGAGCATGCATAAATGATGTGTCATTTTGTTCATCACTCCCATTGATATTGTCATCGTCAATCAAACTTTCATCCAATACATTTTCCACCAGCAGAAAGAATAACAAATTTTCCTCATCTTCAAGTATAATTGGATCATTGGCTTTGATTCCACTTGGCTTGGACTTTTTCTTAAATTTATTTTTTCGTGAATTACGCTTATACTGTTTATCCAATGGATCTTCAACGCCATTGGACTCCTTTAAAATTTCCTTTGCAACTTGTTCATTTTGCATCATATTTTTCTTAATATTTTTAGATTTTTCAGTAGAATATTTCGAATTATTAAGATTCGCAGGATCGTATTCATCGTCATTCATCTCTGGTAAATCTTGTTTCTTTTCAAACATTTCATCAAACTTTTGGTTAAAATCCATATTTGTTTCCAGGCTTGTATGGATACCTTGATAAATTCTTTCATTTTTCTTTATTTCCTCCTGGTATTTTTCCTGTTCAAATTTTTGACTAGCTTTTCCTTTTCTTACCTCTTCTTGCCTTTTTAAAACTTCCTGCTTTCTAATTTCTTCCTGTAGTTTTTTTTCATGTTCTTTTTTCTTTAAATTAGCTTCAGCTTTAAGTCTTTCATTTAATTCTCTCTTTATTCTATCACTATTAATTGCAGCTTCTTGTTGAGATTTTTCCTGTTGCTGCTGAGACTTGTTATAAAAATGAAAATACGAAAATCCAGTTGCGTATGGGTCATACGAGTTTTTAAAAGAATTTTTTGTTTGACTTGAAAAGTTATTCTGATGATCTGAACTATCATTCGATTTTTTATATTCATTATTTGACCCAATATCGTTATGATATGCATTAAAATTTGATGAATTCGGCGGTACATTCGTTGAAGCAGTAGAATATGTTGTTGTCGTAAAATGAAATGCCGGCCTAGTAAAGGTATCTGTGCTATTATAATTGCCACTAGTATAGTTTGATGAGGATTTTGATGAAGCTTTGATCAAAAAATCTTGATTATTTTTAATCAATTCATAAGCAGCATTTACAACCTTAAATTTTTCATGGTACTCTTTATTCGATGTTTTATCAGGATGATACTTCAATGATAACTGACGATATGCTTTCTTGATCTCATCAAAAGATGCAGTTGGTAAAACGCCCAAAGCGTTAAAATGCTCTAAAGTAGGTCTAGGCATTCACAATATATAGTTTCTATTGTTTTATTCAATGATGAAAGGTCTATTATATGAAATAATAGGCTAACTTAATATATCATATATATTTCAACTAACTGATTAGGAAATGGTGTTCTATTGAAGTTCTCGTATTTGATTTCACTGTAATAAACTTTGTTTTGATAATTCACTGTTTTGATGTTGCCATCACTAAATATTTTCAATGTCAAAAATGATTTCACGACTTTAAAACTAGAATAATCTCAAATTTTACACCAAAAAAAAAAAAATGAAACAAAAAAAATAAAATATCAGACTGAAAATTGAAACGCGTTAGAAGTAATTAATATCCAACTTGTTCTTTTCAATTCAAAATACAAATTAATTTTCAATATGGAGGCTTCAAATATAAGAGTAGATGCAACATTGTTACAAGATAACCAAAATAAGTTAGTTAGAATAATTGGTAAATGTGAATCATTCGATGATCAATCTAATTCAGCAATAATTATAAGTAACGGTCCTATCACATTAGATTTAAGTAATACATCGTTGGATAATAACTTAGAGATTAATAAAATCTATGAAATTATTGGTAAAGTTAGTAATAGCTCCTTGAAAGTTCATGTATATTCGGTTTTACAAATGTCTGATAATTTAAATTTAAATATTGCCAACAAATTAGTTCATTATATTCAAAAGGTTCCAGATATATACTATAATGAATAGGTATTTAATATATATATATATATATGTTTTATAAATTCTTTATATCTGATGCCAAATCAATAAATCTTTGCTCGCCCTTAACTACATAGTTTGTAAGTGCTTTAGCTAACCAATCTGGTGATACCTTCGTCGTAATAGTTTTGCAATATTTGAAATTTCCATAAGCAATAACTAACCTATATGCAGCTTCATCTGATGATTCTATAATTTTATCACCGATTTTGTTTATGAATTCTAAAATTGGCTCGGCGAATGATCGAGGGGACTTTTTGAATCCTTCGCTTTGTAATTGATTAGCTGACAAGTTATAAACAAAAGTTGCAACAGTTGTCATTGTTGTACTGTATAGTTTTGCCAGTACTTCCAAATTCAATACCAAGATTTTTAGTTTAGACAAAAGCTTTTGAAAAAATAAATTATATTGATAACCATCATCACTTGGATCAATGAATAATTGAACAAATAAAGTATTACCAATAAGGTTGTTTAAGCATTTAAATATCATCATTAATAAAACAGAATCATCATTACCAGCAATATCCAAACCTGTATTCAAAACTTCCAAAATAATTTCTGCAGATTCAGTTGACATTAACAAATCAACTGGTGTAATTTTTGGTATACTAATTCTAAGCAAATCATATCCAATCAATTTTGCTGAAGAATGCCACTTTTTGATAATATGATAGGAATAGTTTGTAACTATCTCTAATGCTTGTTTAGACAGTAATGTTGTCAAATAACTTTCTATTGTATTAATAGTTTCTGGAGAAAGTTGGTCTGAAGGATTCTGAGATAAATTTAACTTTCTCAATCCATTAATTATTTGATTTTGTTTGTATTCCAAATAATGTATATACGTTTTTTCAGGTATAACTTTTCTTGATTGTTTTTGGATTCTATTATAAGCATCAGAGTAGGGATCAATTACTCTTTCAGTACTTCCACTATTTTCAGTATCAATACTCTCTTGAAAACTAACACCTTGAGTATTCTTTTCTAAAAATCTAACAATTTCTTCGGTATACGAAGCTGGCAATTCATTATCAGCTAAGAATTTTTCAGCTACAACATATGGATTATCATTGACATTGTAAGGTAATTTCAACGCAGGTTCTCCATCTTTAATGTCGACATCAAAGACATAATCATATTCTTTACCTTGATAACTTTGTTTTTTACCAGAGCTTGAGGAACCCACTACATCTCCAATTTTATTCCATTCACCACCAGACCACTGATATGCTTCAATTATACCATTTGGATTTTTAACCATAATTGTTGAACCTTCTTGTTTACCTGGGTTATTTAATGCTTCAAGACCAGGAATGTCAGTTTTTTTCAAATTGTCTAACGATTGTTCAGCGATTGATGAGGATTTTATTGATTCTTTAAATGCAATTAATTCTTCTTCCGGTGCAAATCTATCGGGATCCTGAGTGAATACTCTAATATTGTTATCTGAACCACCAACAGCAAAATCACCATTTGATAAGGTAGTAACACACCAAACAGATATACAAGGCAATGTTATAACTTGCAAAATCTTACCGGTAGATAAATCCCAAATTCTAACAGTTCTATCTTCACCAGTTGAAATCAAATGACCATTTGGTAATATTGCTAAATCATAGACAAAAGATTCATGTCCGACAAAGGTTTTCAAATTATTACCTGTTTTCAAATCCCATAATTTTATCGTACCATCATTTGATGATGAGAGAAATTGATCTGTCATTCCAGGTAAAATTAATAATTTTCTAACGACATCCAGATGTCCAATAAATTGTTGTATTTGGTGTTGGCCTTGCCATAATCTAATTGTTTTATCAGCAGAACACGTTAAATACTTATCATCACCTATTACTTTACAATCCCAAACTGAGGATTCATGACCTTGTAATATATATTTCGGTACAAACTCATCTAAATTCCAAACAATTGCTGTGCTGTCCCAAGAACTTGAAATCAATGTTTCATTTGAATATGAAATTGAACATACATTGCCCTGATGCCCAATTAATTGATATTTACCTTGTTGATCGAAATCTTTATGCAATAAATCACTTAAATAAATCATTCCATCTTGTCCACCACTTGCAATTAAAGGTTCTGTACTACTATTAATAACAGTAACAGAATTGATAAATGATTTGTTTGGAGAATGAAAAATTATAACTGAGTCTGACAGAGATTTATTCAAAGTTTGCCAAGTTCTTGTAGTTGAATCTCTCAGTACGGATATTAAAATTGATTGATTATTAACGAAAGTAGATTCTAGTGCTCTAACATCCAGTTCATGACCAGATAAGGTGGAACTAAGTCTATATGACATTTGAGTATTGAATTAAAGAATAAAGGTCAAGTGGCAATTCACTAAATTTAGTTAATTTTTGAGTCGAATATATGTGTATCGTGCACTACTGCACACACGCACACACACTCCACAAAAATGCGCTACCTGAAATTGTTTTTCATCCTGAGTTTGAATTGATAAAATAAAAATTCGAATTGATTTAAATTGGAAAATTATACAATTAATATTAAATAAATGATGTGTGTTAAAAAAAAAGATGATAGGAACATAAAAGTTACAAAAAAAGAAAAAAGAAAAATTCGAGTTGCAAATTTATCGTATATAAATATATAAAATACATAATACAGATATATGCTATTTTACTGTCGTCTTATCTTCAAAATCATTAAATTCGTTATGAACATTAGTATCATAAGTATAAACCTCACGGTTATCAATTGGTTCGGGTAACAAAGGATTAACAACTTTATTTCCATTTATCAATGGAGAAATATATCTACCATCTTTTGGAGAGTTTGAATTTTGAGAAAATATTTCTTTGTTGGAACCGAATGAAATTTTGCGTTTTTTAAAAGCATTTGAAATTTCTTGTATATCACCACCATCATTGTTGTTTAATTTATTAGCAAAAAATATCTCCAATTGTTCATATGCTGGTTTAAAAGGAAGAAAACTGATCGAAGCAATTGGTTGATCTATTAATTTACAATTCAATAATAATTTAGATTCACCGTTATCAAATAATTTATAAATAACTAAATGTCTATCAATAGTGGTAGATACTGCATAAATTGATAAAAAATTCAATTTGGATCTTGCATTTTTAGCTTTTCTTGTTCGTTCAAAATTAGGTAAAACATATTGAAAATGGGTATATGGACCAAATTTCAAATCTTTATATTCTAAAATTATTGATTTGCTTGATACTTCAAGTATTCCTATTTTGCTAATTGAATCACTAAATAAGACATGATCTTCACTAATTTGTTTTAAATCTTTTATTGGAAATTGTGATATTGTCTTGGAAAATTTGGGATAAGTATCTACTAAAGTGCTATATATTAAAATCTTACCCATTTGAGATCCACAAACCAAATGATCATCATTAATTATAATTATTGATGATATCCATTGAGATATTTTTTCAAAAGAATCTGGGTTATATAAATAATCACTTTCTAGGGTAGTTGAAGTCCAATACGGTACAATCATGGAAATGTTCCGTTCACAAGAATTATTACTGATAGTGGTTCTGATTAATGATGGTGTGATATTTCGATTTAATTGTAGATTTCTAACTTGAGTCTCTTCAGGCTGCAAATTTAAGGTTGTAAATGATCTTCTTAATGGTCGAATTCTTAAATTATCAACATATGATAAATTAATATTGCTCTCATCTTGAATTCTTTTATTCATCGATAAATCTAAGTTTAGATCAATCATATATAATTTGATATCACAATTCTTTCCACAACTTGCGAATGTTAAAATATTTTTAAACTTGTTTAATTTTATATCTAAAGAAAATACTGGTGAATAAATTAAATAGGCTTTATAACTATCATCAGCATCATCATTGACTAAATCTCGAATAATTAACTTACCTTCTCTTGAACAACTATAAAGATATTGATTATTTAATATACCAATAACTACAACCTTGTCAATATTGGGTGATTTTAAATTTTGAGTATTATTTTTCCATTCCTTAAATAAACTATAAAAGGCATCATTATCTTTTTTATACAATTTAATCAAACCATTCTGATGTAAAGTAACCAAATGAGATATTTGATGGATTTTGAAACAAAGAATATCCGTAATATAATTCTTTATATTATCTTTTTCAATATCTATAGCTCCATTTATAGTTATATCTAGTGTAGCTGGATCTTTTTTGAACAAATTGACAGTTTTAATACAACTGTTTTCTTGAGTTGAAAAAATTAATTTCATTTTTAAGTTCTTTTAAAAGCATAAAGGCGTTATTTTAATTAATTTTTTTTTTTTTTTTGCTTGTTTTAAATTGATTTAGATTATAATTGATTGATCAGGAACTTGTAATTATTTTTGGATGATATTTGGTAAAATATTTGGTTGGAAGTAACTAAGAACAAACTAGCTAACTCTAGAAATAATTGGAAAAGTGATTCATAAGAATTCGACAAAGTTTAAATAGTGTTGTCTATTTAATAAATGTAGAAAATAAATGATGGATGTTGAATATTCAGAATTTATTAACATGACAATTTACAAGTCGGTTGGTGTCTAAATTTTTATTTTATACCTCCACACTTCATACAGTACAGTAGTCTTAATTTGCCTTTTCGACACTAATCTTAGTCGTGTTTTGTCTAGTATTGTCCGGTCCACGATCTATAGACAGAAGTTTAATTTTTTTTATGGTTGTGATCTCTTTTACAAAATTCTACATCTCCACATTTTATTGATTTGAAAAATTGACACACATATTAAATATTTTGCCTATTGTTGTGTTTCAACTTTACAAATTAAAATTTTACCTTTTTAACTAAACATATAAAAGAATCAAATACGAAAGTGAATTGGATAAATAGGTCCAAAAAATATGATAAAAATATGATAAATATATTTCTATAATTTCTATATATTTCTATATATAAAATTGATATCTAAAAAAAAATATACACTCATTATTTATTTTCTTTTCTTTTTTTTTATATTTTTGGAAGAACTTAATAATAAAACAATTATTTAAACAAAAAATAAAACTATCCCTTAACCACCTATACTTTCAAAGTTAAATTTAAATTTTCTTTTCCAACATAGAATCTCTTGCTGGTCCAGTACCAACCCATTGGATTGGAACGTTCAAGTATTCTTCAATAAATGCTAAATATTTTTTAGCATTTTCTGGTAAATCTTCATAATTTTTGATACTAGTAATATCAGTTTCCCAACCTGGAAATTTCTTATAAACAACTTCAACTTTACCTAAATCAATTAAATCTTCTGGGAAACTTTTCAATTCTTTACCATCTAATTTATAAGCAATCCCAACTTCGATTTCTTTAAATTTATCCAAAACATCCAATTTTGTAATATTTAAAGATGTGTAACCATTAATTAAAGTTGAATACTTTAAAACAACTAAATCTAACCACCCACATCTTCTTTTTCTACCAGTTGTTACCCCATATTCTGCACCTACATCTTGTAAAGTTTCTCCAACTTCATTTAATTGTTCAGTTGGGAATGGACCTTCACCAACTCTTGTAGTATAAGCTTTAACAACTCCATAAATGTTATTGATTGTTTTTGGTGGAATACCTAAACCAGTTAAAACCCCACCAATACCGGTTGAGGATGATGTTACATAAGGATAAGTACCAAAATCTATATCTAACATTAATGCATTAGCACCTTCAACTAAAATTTTCTTCTTTTGACTAATAGCATCATGCATAAATATAACTGAATCAACGACAAATGGTCTTAATTCTTCTCTATATTTTTCAAATCTTTTCAATTCTTCTTCATAGTCATATTCAAAATCTCCATATCTTTTCTTTCTTGATTCAATTAATCTCATATATCTAATTTTAAATTCTTCCCAAGCTGCAGGGTCTGGATTTACTAAATGATGAACTCTAATACCAGATCTTGAAGCTTTTGTTGAATATGTTGGTCCAATTCCTTTACCTGTAGTACCAATTGATTTTTTATTTTCTGATAATTCAGCTTCTTTTAATTTATCAGTTCTTTGATGAAAATCAAAAACTAAATGAGCTCTTGATGATAAAAATAATCTATCACGGCAATGTAAACCTTTTGCTTCAATATTTTCCAATTCTTGAAAAAAAGATGGAACATGAACAACAACACCAGAACCAACTAAATTATTACATTTTGGATTGACTAATCCTGATGGTAACATATGAAAATCATATTTTTTATCACCAACAACAATTGTATGTCCTGCATTATTACCACCTTGACATCTTGCACATACATCAATATCATCACATAATAAATCAACTAATTTACCTTTACCTTCATCCCCCCATTGAGAACCTAATACAACGTCACACATTGTTAATTTAAATATTTTATTTCGACAATTAAATTACTTAAGTTGAACGAATTCAATCGTTAGAAAAACCAAAAAAGAAAAAGAAAAGAGGTGAAAAAAAAAAAAAAAGGAAAAAAAAAGTACAATAAATATGTTTCAAGAATTTCATAATTTTTTTTTTTTTTTCTTCTTCAGATTATTTTATTATTTTTTTCTGGTTGTTGGTTGGTTAAGTAATGTTAGATAAAAATAATAAAATATTTAAAAGAATTTAAAAATGGTTTAATTATTATTAATTATTATTATTATTATTATAGTTATTGATTAGTATATACTTCATTTTCATATTAATACTATTAGTTAATTGAAGTAGAATCTAAAACATTTTTTTTTTTTTGATTAAGGGATTCTTATTCTATAAAATTTATTGATTATTACCATTCTGACTCTTATATGTTATATACAGGATAGAATATATTTTTTAATTTAAGGTGTTCCAAATCATTGACTCTGGGACATTTATTCTTAACCAATACATATACATATATATATATTTGTAGAACTTTCTAAAAATATAACATTCAATATTTAATTACTTGTTATTCTTTATTTTTATCAAATTGAATAGATTGTTTATTAAAGATTTTATAAATTTATACTAATGAGATATATATATATAATATTTTTCAACATAATTTTTATGCTAATTTTTCAATAATTGCATCAGTAAATTCAGTAGTTGATGAAGTACCACCAATATCTTTAGTTCTAATTTTACCTTCAGCAATAACATCATGAGTAGCTTTTGAAATTTTATCAGCATCTTCATTTAATCCTAAATGTCTTAATAACATAGTACCAGATAAAATCATGGCAGTTGGATTAGCGGTATTTTTACCTTTAATATCTAAACCAACATGTCTACAACCTGGTTCAAAAACAGCATATTCTCTACCAAAGTTAGCACCTGGAACTAAACCTGGACCACCGATTAAAGCAGCACCAATATTTGATAAAATAGAACCATATAAATTTGGAGTTACTAAAACATCAAATTGTTGTGGTTTAGCAACAGCTTGCATAGAAGCGTTATCAACAATTAAATCGTCAACACGAATATCGTTATAATCTTGACCAACATCTTTAACAGTTTGTCTAAATAAACCATCACCTAATTTCATAATATTTGCTTTATGAATGGCAGTAACTAATTTTCTATTGTTTTTTTTAGCAAAATCAAAAGCAAATTTAGCAATTCTTTCTGATTTAAATCTGGTCATAATTTTTAATGATTCAACAACACCAGGATATGATTGATGTTCTAAACCACTATATTCACCTTCAGTATTTTCTCTAACTAAAGCAAAATCAATTCCATCATAAATACCTTTAACACCTGGTATATTTTTAATTAAAACTAATGATGCATAAATATCTAATTCTTTTCTTAAAGCAACATTTAATGATTTACCAGATTTATCAGTTGGAGTATATAAAATACCTTTCAAACCAACTTTATTTCTTTTTAATGATTCAACAGCATCATCAACACTATGAGATTTACCTGTTTCACTTTCAACACCACTAATATCGACAACTTCCCAATCAATTGGAACATTTTGTGATTTAAAGATTTTTTTAACTGAATCAGTAATTTCTTGACCAGCACCATCACCTGGAATTAAAGTAACAGTATATCTTCCACCATATTTTTTTGGTAAAACTGATTCTGGAGAAGCAAAAGTAGCTAATGAACGAACAGCAGTCTAAATTTTATTAGTTAGTATAATTAATTCTTCAATTGATAATAACTAAATTATCCATGATTTTAAAAGTAGTAAAATTTGGTCTCCGAACAAGAAAAGGAAAAAAAAAAAAAAAAAAA
>JAKTXL010000186.1:0-17443 GCA_030582535.1 Insectozyma bohioensis | reverse complement strand
GGAGTTTGGGCCCACCCACATGCCCACTGGTCAAACTACAGAGCCCGGGTTATGTGCATAATAACCCTCCATGGTCATATAGAGATAGGTAGAGATCTACACGGACATGGAATTAAACACTATATACTTTATATAAAACTAAATGATTTAAATTAAAAATAATTTGAATAACTATTTGAATGATGAATAACTATTTGACTTATGATTAACTATTGGAATAATTTATAATAAGGAATAATATATAATAAGGAAATATTAGTAGTTATTGAAAAGAAAAAGTTGTAAAAAAAAATTAAAAAAATTTGGGAAAAGAAGGTGTATTTATAGTATTTTTTTTGTTAGTGTTGGAAATAATTATTGTAATGCTTCTATACTATTTTTTTTTTCAGTTTTTTTGCAATAATAAGTGGTGTTAACAATGAATAGTTGGTGGTTGCAAAAAGAAAATAAAAAAAAAAATAGTTGTAAAAAATATTTTTTGGTATGGATAACAAAAACATATATAGAGTTAAGACCAATAAATTTAAAACAGGGGTAGAATAATTATTTTTATTTTAGAATTTTAGAAATTTCAAAAACCGTTTTTAAATTTATGTTTTAGGGTTTATTTAAAAGTTAATAGAGGCTTTGTTTCTTCTGTTTTTTTATATTATATATTAAGAAAGTATAATTAAGCATATATTAAAATAATAATAAATACGAGCTACAGATTTACGGCCAAATTTAGAAAAGCTAAACTATTATTAGAATATGTATATTTATGTAAGGAGTAATAAGGACCTTTACATTTATGAATTTCCTTTTTCATCCATCACTGTTACACCTCGAATATTCAAGAGCTTCATTGTTGAAATCCGAACTGGGGAAAAATTTGATAAAACATTATAATAGAATTTGGTGTTAATAAATAATTTTAATAAAGAAAAATCGCAACTTATGATTATAACCACAAATTGATCGATTAAACAAAGAAAAACTGTTAATAACTTTTCTTTCTTTGAGAGTTTTGCTAGAATCTAAATTTTAACTGTCTTTTTTTAAGTGACAATAGTAATAATATTAAAACCTAATCGGAAATAAAAAAGTAGAAATTGCCCATAAGATTAAAAATAATATCAGATATAAATTCTGCTTTCACTAAACAATATAAATATAATATAAAAATATAAAAATGTAACAACATAAAAATAATGCTGAAATTAACAAAATTATAATTTTGCGAAACACTGCAAAAAAAAAAAAGGTTTCCTTGCTGAAAACCGATAAAATTAAATCAAGTTTAACTATCACAATGTTCATTAGCTGAACAACCATAGTTATAAGATTGACAACCACCATTTTTAAAAGGAGCATTGGTTCTTTGATATGGACCCCAAGCACCACAAGATAAGTATTCACCATCACAATCGATGTATTTATCACAACTTTGCATTTGGGTATCAGACCAACTCATTAAACTTTGTTCCCAAGCACATACCTTTTCATCGTCGCTACCACAGTTACAAGAAACTTGACATGAAGTTGTTACTTCTTTAACAATTTCAATACCAATACCAAGCATAGCAGTAATGACTTCTCCAATTTCTATTCCAGCATCAACACTAATACCGTATCCAATGGTCCAAGATATTTGTTCTGAGATTGAACCACCACTAGCACTATAGCCACAATATTGATCACCGGTGGCTTTTTCCCATTGTGTCCACCAGGTTCCTTGTTGAGCAACTTGAAATTGTTTAAGTTTCTGATTTCTAGAAGCACAACTAACTCTTTTATCAATAGTGTTGTTGCTTTCTTGAAAACCTTCATAAATGACAAGATAACCAGTAGATTTTTCAATAAATCTATCACCAATAGTAGCGTTTTCCAAATGAGCGAAACTTACAGTGTCTACAACTTTAACACCTAAGTCTTCAAGTTTTTTATATCTTGAATCAGCATCTAAATAATTGGCCTGAACTTGAAATTTTTCTTGAGCAGCTAATTCATAATCTCTCTTAAAGACTGCGTCAACACGTAACGCGAATGATGTAGTAATCAACATTAATAATAAAATTAATTTATTACCGACAGTGTTTGAAAAATTAACCTTGAAAGTCATATCTGATTGATTTTCTTATCTAGCTTTTGATTTTGGAAATCTTATTGAAATGAGAATAAATATAAATTTTTATTGTTAAAGAATTTTGGTTCTATTTATAGACAAAATTTAAGAATAAGGAATAGGAAGTAAAAGAGAAGAGAACTTAAACCTGAAATAATTTTAGATCGTAAAAGTTGGTTGAGAATAAACTTAAGGTATTTTAAAGTTACAACATGATTGTAACATGGTTTTATTAGACTTCAGTTTTGTACATAATTGCGGATAATTAAACTCCCGACCCCAAATTAGTAAAATAACAGTCACAATCATATATTCTGAAAGTTTATTAAATTCATCATAGCTACTAAGGTTTCTTTATACCTGACACAATAAAACTAATAATAATTATTCTAGCACGTTTTTGTTCATTCTTAAATGAGTTTTCGATAAGCTAATAGTTCTATTTGAGATTATTTACAAAAATTGTTCAATAATAATAAAAACAAGAAAAGAAACCATTTGATCAAAAGGCTCCAATAAAACCATTATTATATTAGTTCTGATATAATTAAAAAATATCTGATCCTTTTAATTGAAATTCATATCTTCCATATCTTTCTTTAACTATGATCTTTCTTTTATAACTCAATAGCTCTGTTTAACACTTATTACCGTTCTTAGATAAGAAAGGTAATTAGAGTAATTGTCAAAACTTAATTAAATTGCCTCAAAAGTTTAAGAATACAATTTTGATTTCATACCAGGGATTTTTTACAACTATCGATAATAGGACTCTTATAAATGCCTTAAACAAAGGATCTGCATAATTAGATAATATTATATACAGTACTATATAAACTTGAATTATTACGGGAAATCTTAAAAGGCATAAAACCTTGAAATAAGTTGATTCATTTTAATGAGTATATATATTGATTTAGTTGGTAAGTACTTCTATCATTATTAATATTTATATTAATATTTAATTTTAAATAGTGATACCCTTGTTTCTTTCTTCATATTGATCTTCTCACCTAATTTTAAGAAGAAAAAACCAACAGCATATACGGTGCTTTTTTTTTTCAATACATATATATTTGTTAAATAAAATAAGGTTTTATAAACTTTTTTAGCGCGGTTAATTAGAACCTTTCTAGATAAGCAATATTGAATAGGTATAGTTTTCCGTTTGAATACGACAACTACGATGGATAATTCTTAAAGCATGGGTTTAGACTTTTTTAGTTTCTTAAATTGGTTTTGATAAAATTTTCAATTTTATTATAATAACTGAATTTATTATATATGGAAATAAACTTTCTATTGTTTTTACTTCTTTCAAAATTTCATATATTAACTATTTTCAAATTGCTTTAAAAGTATATTGACGATAAGTCTAATTTCATAACAATTGTTATTATAAAAAGATTATCCTTTTCAATGAATGGCCCCATTACCATTATCATTGTATATATTCATAAATTAAATAACGAACACAACAGTGAATTAGAAAAGTTACAATGAACCTTACCAATTTATCGGTTGCAAGTACAATGCGCTGTTCCAGATATTTCTACTGAACCGAATAGATTTTCTTGTTCGAAACGAAAGTTTTTACGTTTCCAATCTCATTTTTTCGAGTGGCTTTTTTTCTGGGCTTAGCCGTTGTCTTGGCGTGGGCTTTGTCATGGCTTAGACTTTGTCTTGGCAATGGCTTTGTACGAAGGAATGATCTTTCACCAAATAAGATTGTAATTTCCAAAACTATTTTACAAACTTCAAATTTACAAATCGAATAATATAATATGTAAATAAATTAATTTTTATCTATAAATAATTTACATAGATGTTGTTAAAAAGAATTATTCTATAAAAGCAAGAACATCTTGTAAAAATTAGATTTTCTCTTAAAATAAAATGGATCAATTATCAAGATTATCTAAGCGAAATAAAGCTTAGCTTCTACTCTAGAATCGATGGACTTCATAGAATGAAACTAATGCATTAAACAAAAAAGTAACAGTAGATATAAAATTTATAAAGATAGGAGATAATTTAACTTACAATCTAACTGGCTCAACAAAGTTTTAAACATATTAGTAAGTCTTATTTTGTATCAGATTTAGGATAAAGTAGAACAAAATAAATTTTTTAAACTATTAAATATTTTATAATCATTGATCATTACTAATAGAAAAACGTGTAGTTGGTTGATAATACTACTGTTATCTTGTTTTTATTTTCTCCAATATCATAACGTAACATTAATTTTATTTCCGCTAATTCTAACATATTTTACATAAAACTTGTACAATATTATCCTTTACCCATACATATAAAATATATTACCACCTCAAAATGAACAAATAAATTTTTCGAACTTTAAAATAAAGTATAATTTTATTAAAAACCCATTATGATCAAATCTAGGCATAAATGGTAAATCATAACTAGACTTATCTTCCGTAATTGTATTTAAAGTTTATTAGTGCGTTATAGGAATTTTCTGTAAAACTGGTAGCTATATTTTTAAAGTTTTGACATTCTGTTTATGAGTTTAACTTTAATATTAATATTAATTTTTTTTTTCCCATAAAAACACCGTGTATTAAATTTCTATACCCCATTTTTACATATTTACATAACTACTATATAACATTTAAATAAACAAATAAACAACAAATAGATAGATAAAAACAAATAGATAGATAAAAACAATAGGTCGATAAAAACAAAGTAGTATGTTAGAATTGTAAAGCAAAGTTTAATTAAAAAATTCAATTCTTGTTGTTGATGGTGAGATTATATTTCCTATAAAATCATAAAAAAAAAAAAATCTTTAATTATATTTAAGGTAAGTTACTCAATTTGAAATATTATAAACAAATTATTATAAATTGAATATTCTCTATGTATCGGATATATATATTAGTATACAAATGTAAGTATAGTTTAATTAAATAAACAGTTTTCCAAAATTTAATATACAAACATTATAAAACAATCATGGTATTCCTACTAGTATAATTCTGGATAACGAGATTATGTTTTAAAATTTTCAAGAATGTATTCAAGTTAATAATAAACTATTCTGACAATCATTTGAAAAACAATTTCTTGTAATATAACCATTAAATTATCATGAAATCTGATTATATTATTCCTTTTATGAATTTTTCTTTCTAATTAATCTTCTTTCTTGTATTTGATAAATATATAATTTGATAAAGAATCATTTAATTGTATTAAATTTATCCAATTGAAAATAGTAATAATACAATTAAATAAAACATAATATCAATAATTGATCCAAAACATCAAAAATATAACTTCATATTCAACTTTGAAAGTAAGACATCAAAAATCTGATTATACCAACTCACAAGTTTTAAAACTTAGAGTTCTCTAAGGATACTTCTATTTAGATATGTAGAATATCAAAATCCAGAAGAATATTATTTAGTATTAAAAAAGTAGTAAAATAAAAAATAATTATATAATAATAAAAAAAAAAAGAGAAAAAATTATCAACTCATGAAATAAACAAAATTTAGGAAATTTATATAATATTACTGTTTACGCGTTTTTGATAATTGCTTTTTAAAAAAAGAACCAGTGCCGTTGTTTTGAATGGTTGTTGTAAGTTATCATTCAATGATCAAATTGATATATTATATTTCATATTTTTTAAACTTTTGACTTTGAACTTTATTATTTATCTCTTTTTTGTTTTTTGTTTTTTAATCGTAGGGATCATAATAAAATAAAAAAAAAAACCAATTGGACAAAAATGCTACCGTACGGCTTAAAACTCAAAATAAAATAAAAAAAAATTACACAGAGTTAAATTTTTTTAAAAAGTTTATAAAACACCTTTAACGAACGGCATTAATTATGTATTTATTGACCCCTTTATTTCTGTTTCTTTAAATTAAAGGTTTATAATTGTAATAAATATACTATACCCATCCTGTAATTTTATAACTTAATTTCTATTTTGATGTAAACTATAATTCTTATCAACGATTAACAAAAAAAAAAAAAGGATAGCCAAAAAGTATAGCCTCGCTTAATTGTTTTCATTTATAAAAGAAAATTAAGTTACAAATAATTGTAATTTAACAAATTTAATATTAAGTATAGAAACATTAATAATCAATAAATAAGAAAATTAGTATTACTTTATAGTTTGTTATTAACTTTTATTTTTTCTAAGGTATATTTGAAAAATTTAATCAATGATTTTTAAATTCTTAATATAATTTATTTAATTTATGTTTTAAATAAATTATGACGTTTTAATCATTCTTTCATTTAATTTATATATGTCTAATAGTACAGGGTCGAAGAATAGTTATGATGTTTATTAATTTAACTATATTTTAATATTAATCCCAACTCATTATTTTATTATGTTGGAGGAAAATTTTGATTTTTATAGATATTTTGAAGGTGATTGTGCATTAATTGATGATTAACCTGCTAAATCAATATTGAAAGATAATAGTTTAATGATTCATACAGATTTTGAGGGTTCCTCAAATTCCAATTTTTATTTATCAAGATTCAATAGATGAAATAGTTCCTATCAAAAATGCTTTAATAACTTATAATAATTGGTATGCAAATGGTATTAAATCTGCTGAATTCGCAGAAGATGCTACTTGTGGTCATTTAATTCAAATCTATATTGGTGATCCTGCTGTTTTTACTTGGATAATTAATAGATTTAATGGTTCCTCCTGTTGAATGTTGTAATCATACTGTTTATAAAACTAATTTTGATTATCCAGGTAATATACCTGCTATTTATGATTATTTTAGTTCTGCTGATGATACGATATTTAGTTTGGATTTAGGTGGGGATATTAGAACTGATAATATTACTTTAAGTGATCTTCAAAAATTATTTACAAGTTGGTTATTAATAAAAAAAAAAAAACGTAAAATATGTTTATTAATTGTTTTAATTAATTAAGTTTTGGTAGTTTTATTTTAATTTTCTTTTATAGACATCAATAAATATTGTGATTATATAATTTAAAAATGGTCGCAAAATAAACGTGCATATAAAATTGTTATTTTTGTGTTGAAAAATTTTTCCAACAATCATCAATACCGAATCTTAAAGGAGTATCGAATTTAATTCCAATTTAATTGTTATGCTATGTTTGCACTGGAATCGAATTAGGACAAGTATAAAATTCTACGATTAACTGAAATATATATATATATTAACTCAAAATATCCAAAAAAATTATTTTTAATTTTAGTAGATACTTGTTTTGTTTTTTATAAACTTGTATTAAAATATTTGTAAATTAAATTATTCTTGAATTGGTTTAAATTCATAATTTAAACATAACTTAATTATAATTCGTGGTTTTATACCTACCGTAGCCTATCTCTTGACTTGGAAATATAGTCGGAAATTGTTATCTATAATACCCACTGGTAGCTCTTAAACATACTGTGGGATTCGCAATACAAAATTAGGTTTATATCTGAAAATAGATAATAAAAAAAAAAAGTTAATAATACAGCATTACAAATCTTACTGCAAAAAAAAATAATATAGGGGCATTACAACTTTTACTGCAAAAATATAAATAGTATAGGAGCATTACAATAATTATTTCCACAAACATTAACACTAACAAAAAAAATACTATAAATACACCTTCTTTCCCCAAAATTTTTTAATTTTTTTTTTACAACTTTTTCTTTTCAATAACTACACATTCATTTAATATTGTTAATCATATTGTTCATAATTCATTTCTTATTATATATTATTCAAATAACATTCAAATCATAGTTATTCAAATTAATTTTAATTTAAATCATTTAGTTTTTATATCTATTTAATTTTTTTAATTCTTCATTCTAAATTCATCATAAACTTCAGTTCAACAAGAATACAAGTCAAATAATACTATGTTCATTAATTAATTAATAATTATATCAAATTTTATAAATTAGTTGGTAATAATTGGTTTTTATTTATTTTTTCTCCTCAAGTATTGGATCACAACTTTTATTTTAAATGCTAATAACTTTGGTTTTTGTTTAAGTAAATAAAGGATAGTGATGGTTGCTTACTTTATATAGGTTATATAAAGTATATAGTGTTTAATTCCATGTCCGTATCTCTACCTATCTCTAAATGACCATGGGGGATTATTATGCACATAACCCCGGCGCTGTAGTTTGACCAGTGGGCATGTGGGTGGGCCCAAACCCCGCACCAAACGGGGCGGGAGGGCGGTGCTGGGCGCTGGGCGGGCGGAAGTGGTGGGCAATAGTAGGGCCCAATCCCGTCCAAGCGCGGGAGGAGGTGGTAGTGGGCATTAGTAAGGCCCAATCCCGTCCAAGCGCGGGAGGTGCTGGTAGAGGTGGGCCCAATCCCGTCCAGGCGCGGGAGGTGGTAGCGCGGGAGGTGGTGGT
This sequence comes from Insectozyma bohioensis, assembly GCA_030582535.1. NCBI lineage: Eukaryota > Fungi > Ascomycota > Pichiomycetes > Serinales > Debaryomycetaceae > Insectozyma > Insectozyma bohioensis. Next base: position 8,913 of record JAKTXL010000186.1, on the reverse strand, counting down.
GGGCATTAATAGGGCCCAACCCCGTTCAAGCTGGGTGAACTTCGCATACTAAAAATCTTTGCATACGAGTTGACGATTTCAAGTATTTATTATAAGTTATTTGAATGACGAGTTTATGTTATTTATAATTAATCTTTTAGGTTATTATTTAAGAGATCCATTTCCTCTAGTTTATAGTTTATAGGTTTTTTCTGATCTGATCTTTTTTAGTATATATTATAATTCATATTTTATTTTTTTTTATATTTATCATTATTAGTTATATTAGAGATCTCGAAATAGAGTATTAAACAATACCACACGCATAAAAAAAAAATTAAGGTGTTAGCTTTAAAACATTTCTCTAACAGTGTATAAATATCTTTAAAATCTTCGCCCCCTTCAAATTGTTATTTTTTTAATTATATTACGAAGCTTTTATCAATTTTACAAGTTTTATTTTATGTATACTTTATATTAATAACAAATAGAAATGAATTCAAATGAACAACTTGATGAGAGAATGGAAACTGGTCTTGATGAGGTAATACAAATCACTACCGCCATTGTCATAGTTGAAAACATACCTAATGATATTAGTTCAATACTTTTAAAAATATTTGAAAAAGGTTTTGATATATTAAATAAACCTAAATTTCCCGATGAAATTCATAAATTAGAAGAAGAACTTCAATTAATAAAAAACAGCTATGAAGATCATTTTGATTTTATTAAATCGTTAAAAGGATTAGCAGAACAAAGTTCTAAATTAATTGGAAATATTTTAGTAGATGATAAATTAGAAGTTGGTGAACAAAGCAAGTTATTGGAAGAAAAGAAGTTATTGGAACAAGAACTTATAAAACGTTATCAACAAAGTAATTATCTAATAGAAACTTATTACACTCTGCTCCAAGAAGATATTGATTTAGTAAAAATCATATTATCAATTAGAATTGAAGATGTTTTACAAGATTCAAAAGATACTAAGGATACGTTAATTAAAATAATAGAAGAATTAGAAGCTATTGAAACAAAGGTAAATTTAGTATTAAATACTATACAACCTAAACAACCTACATCAACTTCTGAAAGTGATATTATTACAAAAATAACTCCTAATTTTTATTCTACACTTGCAAAAGAAGCTGAATTATAAAAGGAAATAAATTCTTTATATTTTATAAAATATCAATGCTTTTTAAGTTTTACTATTATTTAAAATCTAGTTGGTAAATATTTCTGTAGATTTTGGTTTTTTCTATAAATTATTATGAATGTATACTTTTATTAAATAATTTAAATTGTATTAAAATGATTGATAGAATTGAGTCAAAAGTTAATCCAATTTTATCTTATAGATGATCTAAAGACAATATGAATCTTATGTTACCTATAACATCAACTAGTAGCTATTTATACAACAGACACAAAATCAACTTAACGAGTTGATCCTGAAACTAAAACTATAAATATTCTCAATATTTCCCACTCAAACTTTTTTTTTTAATAAATTTTCATATCACTTCCATTTATTACATATCACCTTTCCCAATTTATGAATCAAATAGAGATGAATTCAAAAGAAAAAGTTAAAAAGAGAAAGATTAATAATGATGATGTAACTCATCTTCAAGATTCATTAGAAAGTATAATAGGAAAAATTCATTTAAGAAATGATGATATTGATGATATTCTTAAAAATGTATATATAGCAAATGGTTCTTCAAAAATATTAATACCTATAATAGATGAAAAAGTTAATTTATTTATTAATAAAAATAGTCAATTAAATAAACTTCCCCAATTTATTCAACAAAGAATTGATTTACAAGAAATTTTATCATTAATATCAATTTATAAAAGTAATTATGATAAAAGAGTTTTAGAAGTTGTTCAAACTCTTGAAATTATAAAAAAAAATTTAGCTGAATTAAATAAAGAAAAAAATGAAATATTTGAAATTGATAATAAATTAAAATTAGCTTTAGATACTTCAAGTTCAAAAGATTATCTATCAAATAATAATACTATTGTTATTACTGAAGCTGAATTACAATCTCAATTTGAAGGGACTCTGACAACAGTTGATGAATTTACTGATGGATCAAGTCAAATGAATTAAAATATGGAATTAATCAAGAGTATTATAATACATTTCACAACGATTCAATTATATTTGCCATTTAGATTATCTTACTCCATTAATAAGTTGTGTAAAAGTATTTATTCATATTATATATAGATTAATTAAAAATATATAGTACACCCTTTTTTTTTTAAATGATTTTGAGTAGTAATTTGGTGTATGTTTTTTTAAATTTTGGTGTGTTGCAAATAAATTTGAATGTTATCTATCATAAAACCCAACACATTATCATAATATCAGCATGAAGATATGAATTTATTAGAATTATTAAATAGAGACGATAAAGATTCTAAATTAGAATCAAATATAGAAATTCCTAAAATTCAAAATTGTCATTATTCAATATAACATTTACAAAATTGGTTGGTATAAATTATATTGATTTTTTTAGAAAATCGAAGATACGACTAGAAATAGTAAAAGAGACTAAAAAGAAATATAAGAAGAAAATTAAAAAAGAAATATAATGAAAAATGTACGAGCACATATATTAACTAATAATAGTTACTCAGTTAGCATAATCATAGTACTAAAAAAGATTAAATATATATCAATTTAAATTACTTGTTTTTATGGGCCATTTTCTAATATAAATAGACCCACAGAAAAATTAAAGGAATGTTTTTATATAGAAATTATTCTAATATTCCCAATTTTATTATTTAACTACTTTTATTCTCTGGTTTTAAATTAACTATAGTATAGAATTGAAATGTACTTTAATAGATGTAGTCACATACTTGGTTCAATATTTTATTCAAAGATTTTAAACATGCAGCTTACGAAATACAAGATGTACCTTGAAAAAAGGTTTATGCTTATATTTTTGCTGCAAAGCAAATTTCCAACCATATTAACAAATCTATGAAATAAAAGTTTACTCCCAAATCTCTACTAAAAAAAAAAAAATTCTACCAGAAAAAATTTGTACTACTTTTGTTTGGTGCATTACAATATAAATTTTTTCGCAGCTATTTGTTTTATAAATTGTCACAAACAATTTACTTATCATTAGACTATTATTATTATCATATATTTCTATGTTCATATTCATGTTAAATATTATTTAATTATATTGATTGGTTTCTTGATTTTTGTTTATTTTCAATCACAAAAGATTGTTTTAAATATACATATATATATCTTCAATATTATTAGATTTCCATTCCCATCATATATTCCTATGTTTTAATTCCTAATTCAATCTCCATTTTTTTTAACAAAAGCAAGAATGTTGATAGTTTATTTACTTAGTTCATACTTTAATTCCACGTCCGTGTAGATGATCTCTAGGCGGATCTCTAAATGATCAAGACCAAAAGGGTTTTTTATTAACTCGACCAACAATTGAAATGGTGAGTTAGTAAAAGCTAAAACCGATTTTTGCAGTAGTTCACAAATACAATTGAATTCTTGTTTCAGTTTGGAAACAGGGTCTTGTTTTGTGAACTAGAAAAATCGGGAAATTCGAAAAGAGCCAGACCCCGTTTCGTTCATTTTTTACAAATTTCAAAAAGTCAGAAAAAATGGACCACGTTAAAATGGCCTAATTCTATGTTTATTGGATACTCCTGAAGTTTCTCTTTCCAGAAAAGTGGTTAAAAAGGTATGTTGTAATACAAAAATTCAATTTTATTTTGAATTGAATTATTTTTTTTTTAATTTTACTTGATAATTGTACCTTAGAAAAATTATTTAATTGTTAAAATTAAACTAAAACATTACCATAGTTAAGAGTGCGAATTAAAACATTGTTTTTGAGAAATACAACAAATAATTAAAACATGTTTTCTATGCAGGAAAGTAATTATTTTCAAACTTCACAATATTAAACCTTCAAAAAAAAAGAAAGAAAGAAAGAAAGAAAGAAAGATCATACCTTAAGCATTGAGTAGGTTTCAATTCAATTCACTTGATTTGTTTTTTTTTGATATATTATTTTTTAACGAAATACTTTAATATTTATTTATTTATTTATAATTAATCTACATCTAAATTAAAATTATTATTCATCTTTAATACTTTTTTTTTTTTGCCATGGTTTTAGAGCTGGTACGAAAACTGAAATTTGGGTGCACCATTCTTGTAATCGATACGAAAAATGAAATAAGGTTTATCCAAATTAAGAAAAGATTGGGATTATATAATAATGGTAAAGAAAATTAATTAATAAATTTATTTAAAAATGAGCAAGTGTAACTGCAAAAAAAAAGGTCAAATATCCATAGTTAGTAATAATAGTAGCTATACCGAATCGTAGAGTATAATATTTTTGATTTTTAATGTAATCAGGTTAATTAAAAAAAATTTTTATTCAAAATTTAGTGAAAATTCTTGAATAAAATTGAAAATCAAGGGTTTTTTTTTATATATATATTGCTATTATTTGGAACATTCTTTAATAATCTCCACATTTATAAATTATAATTAATTATAATAAAACGTGGATATCAAATATCTCCATTATTTTTTTTGGCCTTCTAGACGTCAATATCTATTTTTAAATTAACTACTTAACCATTCTCACTCGAATGAAATTTGTTAATACCGAAAACCATCTAAAAGAGAAATATGGCCGGAACACATCCCCCAAAACAGTAATCGCGGGGACTCCCAAGCAAAAAAAAAAGTAGTATTAATTGAGAAAATACTAGAAAAGAAAAATACATCAATACGAAGAATTGCAGCATAATTTATTGCGAATGAGAGAAAAGTTCGGTATTTTTTTTAAACGATTCTGCATTTCTCTGTCTAATTAACATATCAACAGCAATGTTTTCAATTATCAAACCATAAATGGTTATTGTGGCTATGATAATGATTTACGAAATAATATAAAAATGAATTGAAAATTCCCAAAAAATACAAAATATCTTTTTTTCTTTATTAAAATCAATCAACAATAACAAATATAACAAATTAATATAAATGTCTACTACAGTTTATGTTTCAGGAGCAAGTGGATTCATTGCTCAACATATAGTTAAACAATTACTTGAATCCAATTATAAAGTAATTGGATCAGTTAGATCCGAATCAAAAGGAGAATCATTAAAAAAAGAATTAAAAATATCAGGATTATCAATTGAAAATTTTAAATATGAAATAGTTGAAGATATTTCTATTCCAGGAGCATTTAATGAATCATTAAAAAAAAATCCAGAAATTGAAGTATTTTTACATACAGCATCACCATTTCATTTTAATGTAACTAATATTCAAAAAGAATTATTAGATCCTGCAATAGAAGGTACTATTAATGCATTATCAGCAATTCAAACATATGGAATCAATATTAAAAGAGTAGTTGTTACTTCTTCTTATGCAGCAATTGGAGGTTGGGGAAAATATGATGCAAAAGGTAAAATATTAACAGAAGATTCATGGAATCCAATTACTTTAAAAGATAGTTTAGAAAATGAAATGAATGGATATTTAGGTTCAAAAAAATTAGCTGAAGAAGCTGCATGGGATTTTATAGCAACTCAAAATCCAAAATTTTCAATGGCTGTTATTAATCCAGTTTATGTATTTGGACCACAAGCTTTTCCAATTACAAAAAATAAAACAACTACTTTAAATACATCATCAGAAATTATAAATGGATTATTAAAATTATCACCAAATGATAAAATTCCTGATTTAACTGGATATTATATAGATGTTAGAGATGTTGCAAAAGCTCATTTAATTGCTTTTCAAAAAAATGAAGCTCAAGGTAAAAGATTATTTTTATCAGCTGGACCATTTTCAAATCAAAAAATTGTTGAAATTATGAAGAATGATTTTAAAAAATTAGATAATCAATTACCTAAAGTTGATCCAACAAAAATTGATTCTTGGAAAGATACTGAACCTATTATTAATAATTCTTTAACTAAAGAAATTTTAGGTTTTAAATTTATTGGATTAGAAAAAGTTATTGATGATTCTGTTGGACAATTATTATTAGATGATTAAATTTAAATGGTTTATAGTTAGTTTAGTTTGTATTTGGTTTTTTAATATGATATATGTTTTTTAAATTATATCTTTATTAACTAAAGTTTCAACAGAGGATCAAAATACGGTAAACAAGCGGGGATATTTTTATAATTCCTCAATTATATTTATAATTAATTTTAAATTTAGTTACAGAAAAATCAAAAGGTTATTTACACTGATCTTCTATTGTTGTTTTGTTGTTTTGTTCTTTCATAATTTTGAGATATTTTTGCTTTTAATTTATTTTTTTTTGTTGTAGCTTTTTTGCTGCACATTTTTTTTTGTATCCTTTTTTTTTTTTTTTACACCTTAATTCAAAAGAATATCATAATCCCTTAGTTATTTGATTATTATTATTATAACTATATACTCATCTATTATAAATCTCAAAAAAATCATAATTGGGGTTTTGATTTATGAAATATTTTTGAATTTTGAGTTATTTATATGATTTTTTTTTTTTATCTAAAAAATTTAGTTTCGAATCAGACTATTGTTAAAAGGGAATATAGTATACTTAACCATGTATCGTTTCTTTTTTGTTGAATTTAAAAACAATACCTTCTTTCTTTTATCTAATTGATTAATTCGGTGGTTTGTAAACTTCCAACCTATGTATTGAAAGGTCACATCTTTCAATTTATTGCAAGATAGGAGAAGGGGGGAGAGGGGATAGATAGAATAGGAATCATTATTTATATAAATTTGAAAAGAATTGTCAAAATGTATTAATTTAAAATTTTTTATTATCATTATTAAGTTAATAAAACTGAAAATGCTCTTTCAATTATTATACTTAATTACATCTGTAATTGCTTTAATTACTGTTAAAGAAAAAAAATCTAATGGCGTTATTTCATTTGATATCAAATCAGGAACTACTTCAGAAGAATTAGAAAAAAGAGGTTTTCAAACTGATAGTAATCAATTATTCCTTAGTCATGATTATTATTTTATTGATATTTTCATTGGTTCAAATAAAGATAAAGTTAGTTGTATTTTAGATACTGGATCACCTCGTGCAGAAATAGTTTTATCAAATGCTAATTGTACTCATTATGATTGTACACAATATGGTTCTTATGATATGGAAAATTCAACTACAGTTATCAAAAGTGGTTTAAATAGAACTGATTGGTATGGATGGGGTAAAACACTTCCTCGTTATGAAAGTGAAGTAATAACTGATGAATTTAGTGTTGGAAATTTAAATATACCAAATCTTGAAATTTCTGCAACATATTTTTTAAATGCTTTTGGTTTTAGTATTTTAGGAGTTAGTAAACCTACTTTTCATAATCAAAGTATAATTTGGAGAGCTAAAGAATCAGGAGAAATTAATAAAGCTGCATTTTCATTTTATTTAGGAAATTTAAATGATGATTCATCAAATGGTAAATTTATTATTGGTGGTTATGATCAAGCAAAATTAGATGGTGAATTTACTTGGACATCAATTAAAAATCAAAATATTATTGGTCATATTGATTATGTTATTATTAATAATAAAAATATTACTATAAATAAAACTTATACACTTGATACTGGTGGTGCTTTTCCATATTTCCCACCGGATGCTTATAAAGAATTAATTGATTCACTTCCAATAGTTAAGAATTCTGTTCCTTGTGCTTATCTTAAAGATAAAACTATGGATATTAGTATTTATGGTAGATCATATACAATTCCTTTAAATTCTATTGCTAGACCACAAACACAACAAACAGATGAATATTGGTGTCAAATTATTGTACAAAATGGTACTATAGCACAATTTGGTTCATATTTTTTTAGATATCTTCATGTTGCTGTTGATTATGAAAGAGATGTTATTGGAATTGGTCAATTAAGAGATACGACTGAAAGTAATGTTGTGCCATTTATTTAAAGGGTAGATAGATATATAAGAATAAAATATTCTTTAATTAAATTATTATCGATTGATTGATCTATATTTTAACTCTGAATGATGAACAAAACTTCTTTAAAAAATTGAATAGTCCCTTGATACAAAAATTATAATTCATAACGCAATATTTTTTGGAATCAATTGGAACGGAAAAAAAGAAAAAAAACGCAGTATTAAATTAATTTAATTTAATTTATAATCAGAATTACTAAACTGGTTATTTTAATTATATTTTAAACTGCTTATTTTTTTACTGCTATTGAGATACAGATACAGATAGACATATACATTGGATATAATATAAGTGTGGTTACATTAAGCCATTATTATTATTATTATTATTATTATTAGACTTTTACATATAATATTATAATATTGAATAATTGTAAGAAAATACGGGGATACGATAAAAATGATAGTGATTAGTTATGATATTTCATGACATCATATAATCATTAGAATACTATTTCTAATTCATTGCCAAGTTTGATTTCAATTAGAATTGAAATTATCTATATCATTTGGTTACTATGTTTTTTTTTTTTCCTTGTTCTTGTTCTTTCCCTGGTTTGATGGTTTTCTCTATTAATAATTAAATTGTGGATTAATAATATTTTTGTAAACTCTAAAAACAAAAACAATTTTTTCTTTTTTTTTAATAAAGTTTCGGCCGATTCCAATTACTATACAATATAATAATGATTATAGTGTTGTAGTAAAAAAGGACGTGTGAAAATAAAAAAAAAATAATTAATATTTAGCAAAACAAGTATTAATAGTATATCTATTTATGATTGTTAGTTAATTATATAAAAATATTCCTATAAAACAAAGTGGGATTCTGTATCTATTTATATTCTTTTCAATTGTATATATCTCCTTTTTTAATCTA
>JAKTXL010000185.1:0-17939 GCA_030582535.1 Insectozyma bohioensis | reverse complement strand
AAAAAAAATTGAACCCCTAAAAATTTTCCATCAATAATATAGAATTAACAATGAATTTTTATATTCTTTTTCTATTAACAATAATTAATGCATTTCCATTAGATCAAATAATTTTAAAAGATTCAATTTCAGAAGAAGAAGGTGCTTCAGTTGCAAGAACACTTGTTAATCGTGAATCCCTTGCTAATGTTAATACAATTAAAAAATTTAAACAAAAAAATGGATCTTTTAAAAAAATTCCAGTATCTACCGTTGAATATTATGCAGATTGTGATGATGATGGTGATCCATATTGGTTAGTTGTAGATATTGGTGGTGCAAATCAAAATATTATTAAAGGATCACCATTTTCTTTTTCAATAAGAGATGGTGATCATTCTAAATATGATGAAGTGGCTGATAATTATCCCGGAAAATTAGAAGGATCACCAGCAGGATCTCCAAGAGTTCAATTGATTGGATCTTTGAATGTTGTTTCATTTCCGAATCCATTTGATAGAAGGAAATATGAATTAGAAAAATGTTTTCTTCAAAGACATCCTGATGCTTCAATGTGGATTCCTGATAATATCATATCACCTCATAAAACACATTGGGCCAAATTTAAAATTGAAGAAATTTATCTTATTGGAGGTTTTGGTGATCGTGCATATATTGGAGAAATCGATTCAAATCTTTATCATTCAGCAGAGATTATTCCACCTCCAGATAATGAAGAAGATGGAAGATAGAGAGTATGGTGTTTATACTAATAAATATATTATTATTCACTTGTTCATTCTCTGTCTTAATTTCTTTTTTTCCCAAACTTTTTCAGCTTCAAAAACAGCATGTAATGCTTTACCCATTGTATCAAAATCTGTCATTAAATTAACATGAGCAGCATCACTAGCAAATTTTCCTACAATTTCACCTGTACCTTTTTCTTTATCATAAAATTTAAATCCTTTATTTTCAGGCATTAACCATCTTTGATGAATTACACCATCTCCATGACCATAAAAAAATTCATAATAATTACCATCTTTTATATCTTGTTTACTTCTAACAATTGAACCTCTAACAGAAGGAATTTTATTACCATATACCACAGCCAATGGTGGATATTCTGTTTTCATTTCTTCTTTATGATCTAATGATAAAACATATTTTTTAGTTGATTCTAAAGTTTCTGCTAAATATTTATAAGATTCAGAAAATGAATAAGAATATCTTGTCTCATCTTCTAAATTAAATTCTTGTGTAGTTGTTCTTTTTCCTATAGGACCTGATCTATAAATTTTATTAAATTTGTTACTAATTAAATTAATACTTGGAAATGATGATGAAGACTCAGATGAAGATGAATTTAATTTATTTTGTTCCAATATTTGTCTCTTTTTTGAAACTAATGGATTTAAATTATATTCTACCCAATTATCAGGATTAAAATAATCAATATCATAATATTCTTTAGTTTCTTTATTATAAAATACTCTACCACTTAAAGGTAAAAAGATAAAACTCGATCTCATCATAAAATTAGTTTCATATGTTAATATTTTATCGGATAATAAAACTGAATCACCGAATCTAATTGGACCAAGAATATTTAAACATTCACTTGGTGAACCAACATATACAATGGAACGAAATAATTTAGGATTTTTTTGTAAGGCTCCATGTGCCATTAAACCACCCATTGAATGAGCTATAACTAAAGTAGGTTTTCCAGTCTCTTCATAAATTTTTTTTAAAAATTCAACTAATTTATTTGAAACATATTCTCCTCCTAATCTCCAATCATATCCAAATTCTTTTATATTTACATTTGGATTTGAATCTAATTTTTTAATTAATTTTTTACAAATATCAACAGGACCTACATTTTTCAATACACCATCTGGATAAATAGTATCTTCTGCATTAACTTCATCCTTCTTATTAGGTCCTAATAATAAATCAATTTTACGTAAATTAAATCCTGCTTTTATTGGAATCCAAACTCTCTTTTTAGATTTAGTATCTCTTAAAATAGATCCTCTATAACCACCCATAATTACAATATTACCATCGATTCTATCATAAATTGATTCATAATATTTTAATTCCTTTTTTTTATGTGGCATCATTTCATTTAAATTACTTGATAAAGAATGTTTTACAGCTCTTAATCTACCATTATCAGTTCCTTGAAATTTCTTAAAATAATTTGCTTCATCTAAAGTACTTATTGATTGTTGTCTTGATAATCTTAATCTAATTTTTTCTTCTAAATCATCATCTTCTTCTTCATTTTCATTATCATGATTCCCAATTAATGGTAAATTATCAAGTTTCAAATTATGTAGTTGTTTAGTTAAATTATTTCTTATTGATTCTAATCCACCAAGAGGTAAAGAAAATGAGAAAACCTTTTGAGAGGAATCATAATGTTTCATCTTAGATTCGGAAAATGTATCATCAGCAACCTTGATTGGTTGATCTTCAGTTGTTTTATTTGGATCAGCTATTGGATGAGGTTCTAATAAATCATCTTTTGAATCTTTAAATACACGTTTTATTGAATCACCACCAACTATCGATTGTGCATCAGAACGAGATAATTTCCTACTAATCATTGGACGATCATTTGCAGTTGGATTAAAATCTTTAACTTCATTAGGATCTAAATCTGGATCTGATTCTACTTTAGTTAAACCTTCAACATCATCTTCTGATTCATCACCTTCGTATTCATCATCATTCAGTACCTCTTCATCATCTAAATAGACAAAGCCATCATGTTCAGTATCAGAATGAGGATCTATTGTATGCTGTGGCAGAAGAACATGATGTTCGTCAATATCATCTCTTTCACTTCGTAGTGATTCCTGTTTAATGGCAGACATTATTATATGCAAATTCAAGATTAGTTATTAGTATTGTGACAAGAAACAAGCAAAAAAATAAAAATAAAAATAATAGTATCAAAATCAAAATCAAGTCAATGTAAATGTAAATGTAAATGTAAGTAGGATTGATCGGAAATATTAATTAATTTATTTAATATTTTTTTTGCTCTTCTACTAACAAATAATAAGTAATGTATTAGAAACAGAAACACCAGAAAAAAAAGAATGTAAAATTTTTCTATTTTTTGACGTTATAAATAAAATAAAATAAAATAAAATAAGATTGTCAACCCAATAAAAATAAAAAAAAATTTCTTATTTAAGGGCTTTGATTTTCCTTAAGGAGTTTTTTTTTTTGATTTAATTACTTATCTTTCAATTGGCACATGCATATTTAAGATATAATAAAATGATAGATATAGATATAGATAAAAACGAGATTTTGATCTTCTCATTTTTCTAAAATTGATAGGACAATTCATATATTATATTGTATCTCTTACAAATTACAAAGTATCGATTTTGCTACCATATGGTCTTTATAACTTATGCCGTTGTAATATATGGGAGTTTTTAGTGGGTAGTTGCTCCTGGTTAAAATCTCCCGACACGGTAAGTTAGCTGATTTCCGATATTAAAAAGGTTACTAATTAAGGTTTGATTTTCTATCCGTTTTCCCATAAATGTTTCAAACTGGTAATTTACCGGGAATAGCTATAGGATATTTAATACCGTATTTTGGTAAGTAAAATAGAGTTGGGATACGATCATTGATATACTTAGTGAATATCGTAAAAAAAAAAAAAAAAATTTTTTATATATAAATTAATCATTAGTCTTTTGAACTTTTATTATGATTATACATTAACAATTTCTAGGTTCTTAACTTTTATTAATTTCAACTTCAAAATCATAATGATTGTGGCTTAATTTAAAGCTTGGTTGACATCTGTACTATTCATTAAATACAATATGTGAGTTTGAATGTAGTTGTTCTAAAAAAAAAACGTTTTGAGTTGAAAATAAAACGGGTAATTAATAGACCCAAGCAATTCAGAAGAAATATACATTTTTTTCTATTTATTAGACACATTACCAATTCAAATAAACTAGACTGATTCAAAATTGTACCTTAATTCCAAGAATCTTTGTTTAATTTTTTCAGTACAATGAGATAATTTTTATTTGTTTTTGACCAAAAAAAAAATAATATAATTCAATGATAATTAGAAGTTAAAGAATCTCCTTAAATTATAGACCAAAAAATATCGTTTTCTTGTCTACCATCTTTAATTAATAACAGTTCTCATAGTTTTCAATCAAATCTTGTAAAGAGAAGTTAATATTGTAGAAAGATATGAATGTTTTGATAGATTAGTTTAATAGTTAGTTTCCGTTAAAATGCTTGATATATTCAAACATCCAAAATGAAATTTATAAATATAGTTGTATATTTTATATATAAAGTTATTTAATTTCGGAAGGATAATTTTAACATCTAAAAATTTTTTGTATCTTTATATTTTAAAACCTTAAATCTTCTGTACCAGCATTTATTGATTATATACCTTCGAAATAATAATTATACCCTTTTCATTTTTTTTATTAAATCTTATTTAAAAAATAATCATCTATTAAAATTGAATTAGAAAACAATATTTAATGAAAAAAAAACAAATTCTTTTTTCGTATAGCATTTGGTATATATTGTAGATTGAAAAAACAAAAAACATTTTTTTTATTTTAATGCCAAATATTCAGTAATTGTAGTCATTGAAGTAGGTTTAGATTTATTTGGTTTTGGTTCACTTTTAAATTTCTTCAATATGGTTTTAGATTTCAGTTTTAAACTATCAATAGTTGATGTTGTTGATTTTATAGAAACATTTGTTGAATCAATTTTTTTTAAATCAGACATTATATATTAAAGTTGCTTGCTTGATACTGTTATTCGATACTTTTATTCAAAAATCAAGGTTAATGATGGTAAATAACATATCTATTTATACAAATTTTGGAGATTTGAATTAGTCATCCATTCAATAGTTAAATATAAATTTGCTTTGTATTTAAATAATTACGAATACAACTAAATACGAAATTATGAGTAATGTTATTGTATTTTTCTTTTTGCAGTTCCTTACTATGTGTGCGCGGCTGTGGAGGGATTTTTTTTTTTTTCCCTGTTTCACCAAACGTATATACAATACACCAAACTAAACTATGCTTACTAATGAGTCAGAGATTAAACATTATATCAAAACATTTATATTTATTTTTATACAAAATTATTATTACCATTAATCGTAAACAAAAAAAAAAAATCAACCAATTAAAATATAAAAGACCCCTTTTTTTTATACTTCTTCTGATTTTTTAGCCATTAAATATTCAACATTTTCTACTTCTGGTTTACTTGATTCTACTTCAAATAAACCTTGTTGATGATTTTCATGAAAAAGTACATCAGTTTCATGTCTTACCTGAGACAAAACATATTTATGAGCTCTACGAGCTGGAACCCCTGAATTAAATAATTTATCCATATCTTCTAATGCAATACCTTTAGTTTCTGGTAAAAGGAAAAAAATAAATGGAATGGTAAGTAATGCTAAAGAAGCAAAAAAGAAATAAATACCATAACTCATAGTATGAATCATATTTGTAGTAAATCTTGACATTATAAAAATTGGTACCCAAGATGCTGCTGCATTAATTGCTTGAACAAATGATCTAATATTTTGATCAAAAACTTCACTACCAACAACAAATCCACCACCAGACCATGCTAAAATAAATGAAGCAATCCAAATATACATCATAGCAATTGCAGCTTTACCACCTGGACCAGCCAGGTTTCCTGGTTTTGTAGGATCATTAATTTTTAAATATGCTCCAATATACCAAAAACATAAAGAACAAACTGTTGATGATGCCATGAATGCTTTTCTTCTACCAAAAGTATCAACAATAAACAATATATAAATAAATGTACAAACAAATTTAACAACACCAAACATACCAGTTGAAAATAATGATGCATTTGTTCCTTTAATACCTAAACCTTGGAAAAGTACTGGAGAATAATAATTAATTGATTGAATACCCAAGAAATTTGTAATAACATATATAAACATTGTAATTCCCAAACGACGTAAAACATTTCTATTTTTAAAAAAGACTTCAAAAAATGGATCCATTATTCCTAAACCAACTTTAATTTTTTGTTGTTCAATAGATTCTTTAACTTGATTAACTTCATAAATAATATATTCATCATCTTCTGGTAATTGTCTAAACCATGTTAAATTTTTAATTGCTTCATCATATCTACCAACTTGCATTAACCATCTTGGTGATTCTTTCATAAAAATACTACCAGCAAGAAATAATCCACTTGGAATTAATTGAACTGCAAATGGAATAAACCATTGTCTTTTACCTGGTGCAACATGTGAATCAACAGCATAATTAATCCAAAATCCAACTAAATCTCCAATTCTCCAACCAATTTCATAACTACTAGTTAATTGTCCTCTAATTGCTGGTGGTGCAACTTCTGATATATAAACAACAGTTAAATTAGTTGAAAATCCAACAGCTACACCTGCCATTACTCTACCAGCATATATTGGACCTAAACCAACATCCTTACCAGCAGCTAACATAATACCAGATCCAATAGTAATTAAAACAGCAGCAAAAATTAATGGAATACGTCTACCACAATAAAATGAAAAAGGATATGAAAATAATGCACCAAAAAAACAACCAGCATGAAAAACAGATATAACATTTGATATAATGAAATTTGAATGAGTTGAACTATCTAAACCAAATTCCTGTTTAAATGCAGGTAATGCAACGACACCACCAATAAAACCACCATCATATCCAATGATAATAGCAGCAGCTGATGCCATAAGTGCTGTAAGATAAATTCTATAATTATAAACTTGAGGTGGAGTTGGTCTATCTTCAACTTTTTCAAACATATTTTTAAATTTAAACCATGATTTCTTTTCTTTTTTTGGAATAGTTTCTTCTGTATTAACTTGTTTTAAAGATTCAAGAGTTGACAAGGATTCATCTTGATCTTTGGTAATTATTGATGATAAATTTTTTTCACTCATGAAAAAAAGCTTTTAAATATCTTTATCTATTGATGATATTAAAATAAATAAAAATGTTTTGAAATTAGGGAGGGAGTTGATGGTCTTTTATATTGACAAATTCATTGTTTAACTATATTGCATAAATTTTAGAAAACTAAAAAAAAAAAAAACTAAAAAACTAAATTTATACACCGTGCGCCTACCAATAAATGGTTTTTCATTTCTTTTTTTTTGTTGCTTTTTTTTATTTTTTGCTGCGTGTTATGAAACTAAGTTGATCGTTTTGTTTCAAGAAACTTTACTTTAAATACTAATCTTTTTGTTTATTTGCGTTATTTGTTATTTGTTAATGGTTATTGTATTTTATGATTTTAACTTTAACCTATAGATTCAAAAGTTTGGAAATATTTGATTTTATCGTTTCTTTCTTTAGAAGCCTGACCACACCCACCATATAATTTAGTTTTTCCAATCACAAATTACGAGTATTATATCAACGCTCGTAACTATTGACATTAATCGAGAACCTCCACGTAGGATGCAGGATTATGTGGGGACGTGGGGGTTGACGTTTACAATTCGATTTGGGGGAATCAATCAAAAAAATGAGATCATCCAACATCAGTTGTAAAAACTATTAGTGGAATGATTTAGAATTTCTTGAGATTAATATTTTACATGATTATATACTATCATAATCAATATACTAAACGTAATTATTCAGTAGGTAAACAGATTAGTTTTCATTTACAAAAAAGATAAGAGGAAAATGAGATGTTAAAAACAAACAAAACATTGGCCAACATAGTTGCAAATTTATCGAAACTAACCGACTCCTTACAATCAAGAGTCCTTACAATCAAGAGTCAGTAAATAGAAAACTTATTGTTTTAAGTAATTAGAACAATACATTTAAGCTTTAATATTCTTGATCTCGGCATTCATATTATTTTTTTTTTTTTTCTTTTTCTTTTTCTTTTTCTTTACCAAACGTCTAAAATTACTTATTATTGTTTTATTTTAATTAATCAAATTGGAATATTCGCATGCGGATTTCACCTTGAAATAATTTATTTTTTTTTTGACTCTCCTTTGAATCTTATAAAAATCTGACATGCATACATATAACAATGATCAATAATTGAACAGACAAAAGAAAGTAAGATTCTTCCCTTATTTCTTGTTTTTCTTTATTTTTTTTTTGGAATAAAATCCTTATATAATATAAACCAGAGAGTCTCCTTTCTATATAAATCTCTTCTTCAGATTTTCCCCATTTCTATTTACCATGTTTTAAAACGATTTCTTTCTATGAGGCTGGTGCAGATAAAAGAAAAAATGGCAGTTTCTTTTTTCCGTTCTATCGCACCAAAAATAAAATAAAATAAAATAAGAATAAAATAAAATTTTGTTGAATATTGTTTTATGCATCTCATCTTATTATGTTTTTAGTAACTTCATTTCTTAGGCACTCCAGTTTAGTAATTTATTAAATATATGTAAGATAAATTCCCAGCGTGGAGGATCTTTTGTTTGTTTATAAATTTATAAAAAACATACACTTTTTAATTTTAATCTTTTGTGGAATGACTGCTAATTTTGCGGGGTAGATCTCAGCATAATTATTTATAATTCCTTCATCATTCTTAATCTGAACTTTTGCAACTGCTACATTGTTATTACTAATTGTTAATTGAACATGTCTCCAGCTTTTCTTTCTATTTACTTTTTTGTTTCAATCTTAATATTGATGGGCTTATTTACATAATAGTATATAATAGTATATATGAAGAAACGTTTGAGTTATTTTTTATATATATAATAACAATAATATTATATTTTTAAACAACTTTGTTAATCTAATGTAAGTCATACTTCTTCTAATCAATCTTTTGTTTCCATACTGTCATTCTAAAATTCCTATATACAGAATAAGATTACATAATTATAGATCTACATTCTACATAATATGTTTGTATATAAATTTAATACCGAAGAAGGTTTAATAAAAGTTTACTATTATTACATTTTCCAGTTTTTTCTTCGTAGTGATATGTTCTTTGAATTCTGATCTACTAATATTCATAAAAACCTCTCGGAGTTTATGTATTCAATAGAACAATCTACAATATGTTAAAGGGTTGCTCATTTTTTACCTAAGAATTGTTATGATATTATACATACATATCTAAAATTAATATTGACTTGCTGCTTAATAACTGTTGTAGTCTTATATTACTGTGATGTTGCAAAAAAAAAAAAAAAAATATTTTGGTTAATCGAAAAGTCTTGTTTCATATTTTTATTACTAACATTCGTTTAATTTATTCGATATTTCACCCCAAACTCTTCATGCACGAACAAAAATACTAAAGTAATAATATGATTACAAACCATAAGACAATTACATAGATCTTGAAGTTTTTTGAACTAACAAAAAATGGACGACAGTCAAGAATCATTATCATTATCATTATCATTATCATAAAGAAAAATATACTTTCATATATTATTTAGCGAAACCTGTATATAGCAACGTATATTAAAACAAGAAAAACGCGTCCTTCGAATAGAAAAAAAAAATTTTTTTTATCACCACCCACCACCTGTATGCAAGAGTTTCAAACTGAATTTATCTTTAGCAAAATTATTTTTTTAATACTTTAAGAGAATACCATTCATATGATAAATGTATATAATACCGAATCATTATTCACAAACATTTTTGGATATTAAGCGATCATCGCTATCACATTCAACTTGTAAATTAGTTATATTTGTATCATGTTTAGATGTTGATTCATTATGTGCTGCTAAAATTTTAAGTTTATTATTAAGAAAAGAATTAATACAATATCAATTAATACCTGTTGTTGGATATACTGATTTAAAAAATCATTATGATAAATTAGATTTGGCAGTAACTAATATAATATTAATTGGATGTGGTGCAATGTTAGATTTAGAAGGATTTTTTGAATTAAATCCTGAAGATTATATCACTAATAATATAGATGAATCAAATGATTTAGATTTTTCAAAACCTACAACTAATGTTTCTAGAAAAATATATGTTATTGATGGTCATAGACCTTGGAATTTAGATAATATATTTGGTTCACCAATGATTATGTGTTTAGATGATGGATATATTGATGCAAATTTACAAGTTGAAAAAAATTCTTATCAAATATTAATTGAAGAAGAAGAAAGTTCTGATAGTGAAGAAGAAGATTTAATAGAAGAAAGTAAAAGATCTAAGAATGAGGATATAATACAAACTTATTATAATCAAGGATCTACTATTTTAACTTCTAATACAATTACAATGTATGCATTATTAACAGCTATTGGGGAAACTAGTATTGATAATTTATGGTTAGCCATTATTGGTACTTCATCACTTGATGGTCATTATCCAGAAATTTATGATAAACTTCAACCATTAATGAAAGATGAAGTTTTAAGATTAAACCCTTCTAATCAAACAACTAAAAAATCTGCAGATTCTACTTCATTGAGTATCGAAAGAGATTATCAATTATTTTTACTACGACATTGGACTTTATATGATTCATTTTATTATTCAAGTCATGTTAATTCAAAATTAAATTTATGGACTGAAGATGGTAAAAAAAAATTACATAAATTATTTGCAAAAATGGGTGTTTCATTAGCTACTGCTCAACAAAAATGGTTATATATGGATTCAAAAGTTAAACGAGAATTACCAATAATTTTTAATAGATATCTTCCCATGTATGGACTTGAAGGAATAATAAGAGAAGGATTTATACGAACATTTGGTTATACAGGGCTGCTAAGTGCTATGGAATGTGTAGAAGCATTAACAGCTTTATTAGAACTTGATAAAAGAATAATAAATGAAGATGAAGATGATAATGAAGATGAAGATGAAAGAATTCAAAAAAAAATTGAAATTAAAGAAAAAGTTTGGATTAATAATTTTTGGTCTTCATGGGATGCATTAAATATGAATAAACCATTAATTAATAATTCTCAAATGGTTTTTAAAAAAGCTAAAGGTAGTGAATTATTATTTCAAGGTTTAGAACATGCAAAACAAATTCAACAAATCATATTTCGAACTGGAATGTCATTATTAGAAAGAAAATTAATTAAAAATTTAAAACTTTATCGATTATGTGTATTAAGTGATGGTTCAATACCTGATTTAGAAATTTTTAATAATCCTTTAATGTTATCAAAACTTGGTAGTTGGTTAATTGAAAATTTAACTGAATTAGATTTTATTAATGGAACTCAATCATTAAAACCATTAGTAGTTGCAAGTTTAGATGTTAATAGTGATACTTATTTAGTTATTGGTATTGCTCCTAAATATCCAAGAGGTATGAATAATTCTCAAAAGGCAAAAATGGTTCAAAATAATAAGACTAATGAAACTATTAGACTTAATACATTTAGTGTTGCATTTCAACAACTTTCAACTACTTCAGGTGCAAAAATTAGAATTGATAGTTTTGATAGTTCAATAATAGAGATTAGAAAAGATGATTTATCACCATTTTTGGAAAAACTTACATTAAGTGGTTTAATTTAATATGTACTATATATATATATATATATATATATATCTAAGGATATTGATTTGGTCTAAGACCAAAATAACCATCTGGAGCATCAAGAGTAGCATTTAATCTAGCTCTACCTGCTTTACCTTCAATACCATTAAATACAACATCATTACCCCACCATAAAAGATCTTTCTCTTTATATTGTACTGCAAAAAATATAATTATGGCACTAAAAGCTACACCAGCATCCATAGCACCTGAAAATACAAAATTATATTTTTGCCACCATGCTAAATAACGAGATTTTAAATACCACATTGAAGCAATTGATAAATATAATCCACCAGTAACATAAGATAAATTATATGGTGCATAAATAAGCATACCACCAATTATTAAACTTGGTTGAAAATATTTTGTCATTTTTTTTGGACCCCATTTTTTAAAAGCAATACATGGAAAAGCCAATAAAAATCCAATTAAGAAACACCATTGTAATTGTGGATATAATCCACCAAATACTTTTTTTGGTCCAATTATACCCCATAATATGGATGCATTATAAAAAACTGTTGAAGATGGACATGTAAACTTTTGAGTATTTGTGGGACTACAATAATTTGGAATATTATCAATTGTGAAATTTATAACCGCTAAACCAATAAATGAAGCTATAAATATTGATAACATTTGAGTTCTAAATATTGCTCTTGGAGGAATTTTAACATAATGACCCAATTTTTGATCAGAAATATAATTTTGAGCTTGACCATTAATATTAAAACCAAAAGCTTTAATAAACATCAATGCTAAACCATTTCCTGGTAATGCAAAACCAACAATTAATTGCACTAAAACATTAAGACCAAATTGAAATCCAGTGGTGGCATAAATAGCTGTTAATGGAATTAAGAATACAAAATTAATACCAACAGCAAAGAAAACACCCCATACTGGTGTTTGAGCAGGATAAACTTTAACACAAATTATTGCTAAAACAATAGATATAATTAAAACAATTAAAAAAACCCAATCTGGAACTTCTTTATATTTTTTCATCATAGTAGTATGAGGATCATGAAATCCTTCATAAACAGAACTTTTTAAATTTTTAAAACCTTTTGCAAGACCTTTGATTGCATTCCACATTGCTTTTCTATTATTAAAACATTCATAAACTATTGAAAATGGATAAAGGGCAATAAATGAACCATAAACAACTAAATTTGCTGCAGAATAATATGGTGGTCCAACTTTTTCATATTTTGTTTGATCAAATAAATTATTTTCATTAACAATATTTTTAACATCATATCTTTTACCTCTTTGATCAAATAATGAAGATGTATTGATTGGAATAAATCCTGTCCATTTATAATTACTATACCAAAGACCAACTATAATAAAAAATCCAATAAATGATCCAATATATTGATTAAGTTGAGCATAAAATGGATATACCAAGGCACCATTAAAATTTAAAATATTCCAATCAAATGTTGGAATTGGATTTAAACCTAAACCTGAAAAATTACCAGTAATTGCAACTAAATTAATATTATTAGGAGAAATCCAAGTCATCCAATTAAAATAAGATAATGCATTAAATAAATAAGTTGGAATCCAATTATATAAAAATGATATGATAATTATAAGGAAAAACCATCTATAACGAGAAATTGTCCAACCATTAATAACTTCTCTAGTTTCCTTTTGCATCAATGCTTTATTTAATGCAACTGTTGGAAGAACTGTTGGCCAAATAGCTTTAGGACTAAATACTGCAAATCTTCTTAAAATTCCAGCAAATCCAACACCTAAATAATTTGTTGCTAAAATTAACAAGGTTTGATAACCAAAATCAACCCATTGATTATTATAAAATCTTTCAAGTTTTTGAACATGAATATTATAAGAAACATAACTTGTACCAGCAGAAACAGAATAAAATATTGTAGCTAACATTTGTTCTTTATGATTCCAAGGACCAGGGTTTAAATCAATAACTGTATTCCATACTTTAAATTTCCATTTTGGTAAAATTTTTTCTAATAATAATCCTGATGGATAAAGAAATAATTGAACAACTGCTGATGATAAAGTAATTGATGGTTGTCTTTCGGTAAAAAATTGATTAATAAATGTACCAATGGCTGTCCAAATTATACCCAATAAATAAACTCTAAATGTTTCAGCAGGAATTGATGCATCATCAAAAGGATCAGTAACAGCTCTAACTTCTGGATATGGAGACCAATAAGCAATCAAAGAAGCTTCTAATCTAGTTTGTAAATCCCAATCAACAATTTTATAAGTTTCATTTGTAGGATCTTCAGTACTTTCATCAGAAGAACTTGCATCTTTTACTTCTTCAGTCCAAACTTCTTTTTTGGAATCATTAATAAAACTTTTTTTATTTTCATCCAATTGATTAGATGAAGAAAGTAATTCTTTTATAAAATCAAAATCATTGGTAGGAAAATTAACATCTTCATCATGTTCAATAACAGCTTCTTCAAGAATTTCAATAGCTTCTTGTGTAGTTAAATTTTCAATTTTTTCAAACATAAAAACTGCCGTTGGAGGTAAATCATTCATATCTAAAATGTTATCAAAATTCAATCTCTTTAAAATCACTTCTTTTTGGAAATCAGTTAATGAAGTACCCACTTCACCAATAGATAAAGCATTTGATGTCATAGCTTTCAAATCAATCTCATGATCTTCAACTTCTAACCTTCCTGAAACAGACACCACACTTTTAATAATATCGATATTCTTTTCTGACATTGTTTATTGATTAAAAGAAAAAAAAAACAAGAACCTGAAACTCATTCATAAGGAAATTCTGATCCAATTTTATAGTCTTTTATTATCAAAGATATGTTGTTAACAGCAATCATGGCTCCATTTGATACTACGGCAAAGATTTTCATTTAGAATGGAAATTATAAAAAAAAATTTCTCAGTATGATAATTAAAGTAACATTGAATTACCCAGAAAAATTTCAATACCTTTGATAACGAAAATGAGCTAGAATTTGATTTTGTTGCAATGATTATTATATCCTAAAAGGAAAAAAAATTCTTGTCCAAGAAAAATCCACCTGAATTTATTAAAGTAAAGAATAGAACAACATAAAATCAAATTAAATAAAATCAATCAAATCAAATCAAATAAAAATTAATCTTATCCTATCCTTTAGTTTATTGATTAGCCAGTTGACCTTTTTATATTGAAATTGATATTTGTTATTGATTGAATATCATCATCATTGTTGAAAGTAAATCATGTTGACAGAGAAATAAAGAAAGAAAAAAAATAAATAAAAAGTTGGAGATGGAAACAGAAGAAAAAAAGAAACAAGATATTTTCAACAATCAATACGATAAAGGTTCTTCTTGGCACTAACAAAAAAATAAAAAATAAAAATTATAAATTAAAAATTAAAACCCTTATAAAATGGTGTCCTTCTATTATTAATTTTCTTGGAAAAGAATTGTTTCCATAATTTTGAATATGAGATTTATTATTTTAATTAAAAAAGAGACAAAGGTCTATAGCTTGGAATAAGCTCGCAATTTGGAACTGGTAGCAATGAATAAATATGATATATTCAACGATGTCTGAGATAGCCGTATCATTTTGTTATTACGACGGTCGCACTTCGTACAATTTGTTCAGTTTCGTTCTATATAATTTTTCATTTTTTTTTCTTAGATTTATGTGCCATTTGCCAAGTAATAATAAATTAATTCCAACTCCACCACTTTTTTAGATACCACAATTTATGTATTAACAACTACTATCGAAATTCTTGGTATTATTGATAAGAACTGTAATTGATTATTGATAATAAAATCAACAGTCTAGAAAAAGGCACCAAAATTTTAGTATTTTTTTTTCTTGTTTTTCTTTTAATCAAACGTGGAACAACTATGAGATTTCTTTTAATTAATTTATCTATTTTTTTTTTAGAACTATCCGTAAATTTGATCTGAACTAAAATAATGTCAATTTAGTAATAATTATAAATTGGGATAATAATTAACTCTATAAATAGAAATACTATTTTAGTTTTTCCCAAGAATGTTAGATATAACAGATATCCTGGTGATCTCTTTAAATCTGGTTATTGAAACTACTGTTATTGATATTTATTGAAGAATATATAAAATAATGGAATATAGATTCAAAAGTTTTTATTTTTTTACGTAATTTATTGGAATTATTTTGAACAAAAAAGTTTTAACTTAAACAAATAAGTTGCAAAGATTGATTTAGAAAATAAAATATTATAGGGCAAAAAAAAAAAAAAAAGCAAATACTATATTTTCGAAATCTTTATATAGTTCAATCAAATTTAATAGAAAGTACATATATCAAGTTATTTTGGTTTATTTTATAATAATCAAGTAATTAGAGGTTTTAATTATAAAATGTATAATATATGTTAGTCCTGGCTCTTAATCATTTGATATTTTAAAAAAAATGATATAACAATTATTTGAACAAGAACCATTAAAAAATAAAACAACAACTTACAAAATTAAGGAAACGGCAAAAGAATTATATTACAACTTAATCTCTTAATTATGATAATAATTAATTAATTAGATTGAAAAGAATAAATTCTATTTCTACTTTGGTAATTGATCATATAACAAAGTATAATACTAAGAGTTTAAACCCTTTCGGGTAGAAAATAAAAAATAAACTCTTCCTTTATTTTTTTTCTGGTCCGACTCTGTCGTGCACGTCGTCATCAATAAGAAAATCTTTTTTCTGTTACATAGCGTGCAGAGTGTTCAATATGAAAATATATTTTCTGGTGTCTGCGTGCAGAATGTTCAATGTGAAAATCTTTTTTCTGTTGCATAGCGTGCAGAGTGTTCAATATAAAAATCTTTTTTCTGGTGACTGCGTGCAGGGTGTTCAATATGAAAATCTTTTTTCTGCTGACCGGTCGTGTGGACCTACCAATGCCAAAATCTTTTTTCTGCTGACCGACGTGCAGAGTGTTCAATATGAAAATCTTTTTTCTGCTGACCGACGTGCAGAGTGTTCAATATGAAAATCTTTTTTCTGCTGACAGGCGTGCATAGTGTTCAATATTAAAATCTTTTTTCTGATGTCTGCGTGCAGAATTTCATAAATTACGTAAATTGATCATCGCACACTACTTTTAAATTTTAAATTATATAATTTCATAAATTACGTAAATTGATCATCGCGCACTACTTTTAAATTTTAAATTATATAATTTCATAAATTACGTAAATTGAACACCGCGCACTACTTTTAAATTTTAAATTACATGATTTCATAAATTACGTAAATTGAACACCAAACACTACTTTTAAATTTTAAATTATATAAATTAGTCACCGCGCACTATTTTTGCAATTAATATAAAATTGTATGTATAACAAAAAAGCACACACGGTTCATAACAAAAAACACTTTGCATAACAAAAAACTAAACAGGCTCGTAACCAAAACAACGTTGCATAACAAAAAAGTAAAACTCGCATAACAAAAAACTGGCATAACGAAAAAGACGCATACCAAAAAAGGCCCCATACCCAAAAATTAGCATACCAAAAAACTAACAAAATGTAATCATACCAAAAAAGTCGCATAACGAAAAGCTTTGCATACCAAAAGAGGCCCCATAACAAACAACTTTTTCTTGATATGCGAGTTTTTTGTGATGGGCCTTTTTTGGTATGCGTCTTTTTCGTTATGCCAGTTTTTTGGTATGCCAGTTTTTTGGTATGCCAATTTGTTTGATATGCCAGTTTTTTGATATGCCAGTATTTTGGTATGGCAGTTTTTTGATATGCCAATTTGTTTGATATGCCAGTTTTTTGTTATGCCAGTTTTTTGTTATACCAGTATTTTGGTATGCCAGTTTTTTGATATGCCAATTTGTTTGATATGCCAGTATTTTGGTATGCCAGTTTTTTGATATGCCAATTTGTTTGATATGCCAGTTTTTTGTTATGCCAGTATTTTGATATGCCAGTTTTTTGTTATGCCAGTATTTTGGTATGCCAGTTTTTTGATATGCCAATTTGTTTGATATGCCAGTATTTTGGTATGCCAGTTTTTTGATATGCCAATTTGTTTGATATGCCAGTTTTTTGTTATGCCAGTATTTTGGTATGCCAGTTTTTTGTTATGCCAGTATTTTGGTATGCCAGTTTTTTGATATGCCAATTTGTTTGATATGCCAGTTTTTTGTTATGCCAGTTTTTTGGTATACCAGTTTTTTGATATGCCAATTTGTTTGATATGCCAGTTTTTTGTTATGCCAGTATTTTGATATGCCAGTTTTTTGTTATGCCAGTATTTTGGTATGCCAGTTTCTTGGTATGCCAGTTTTTTG